>JAHWFO010018671.1:2837338-2881660 GCA_023313115.1 Rhysida immarginata | reverse complement strand
ACACACACACACACACACACACACACACACACACACACACACACACAAACAAAAACACATACACTTCACTCAATCTTCTGAACACTTGTTAGTGAGCTGAAGGGAGACACGTGTATCTCCTTTGCCTCATCGAGAGAGACTGCCCTATCTATATCGTCTATTATATTCATTTCCTGTTCATTGCTAATAATTCTTGGAAACGAATGCTCTGTCATTGCATCATCATTTTATGTTCATTGTTATAATTCTTTGATAAGAACTTTCTATCATTGCATCATCATTTTATGCTCATTGTTATTGGTGAATTGCGTGTTGATACTATTGTTGTTGCGAACACGACGGGCCTATTGTTGTACTCACTTTGCCTTGCATTGTTGGTAATGAGATATCTGTTGTTGGTCCGAGCGTAGCGTTGGTGAATTGCGTGTTAATACCATTGTTGCAACACATGTTAACAGTTTTCAGCATCGTTTTTCATTGAATATTTGGGCTGGCATGATTCACAATGTCCTGATTGGGCCATATCTCCTACCGTGCCGTCTTAACGGGCAAACATACCTTGGTTTCCTGAAGGAGGAGCTCCCTGGTCTTCTTGAAGATGTTCCACTAATGACCAGACATTTGATGTGGTTTCAACAAGACGGCGCACCTTCGCATTACACAAGAGCAGTTAGAGATTACCTAAATGAGACATATCCTGGTCGTTGGATTGGTCGTGGCGGACCAGTTGCTTGGCCACCGAGATCGCCAGATCTCACACCGATGGATTTTTTTTTATGGGGAAGCATAAAATCAATGGTGTACTCCGAACCACCCGTAGATACCGAAGAAGAATTGGCGGCTCGTGTTGTCGCGGCAGCAGGTGACATCAGCGACCGTGCTAATCAACTGTTTCCACGCGTACATCAGTCCATCATAAGGCGTTGCGAATTGTGCTACGAAGCAAATGGCGGTCATTTCGAACAATTACTGTAAAAGTCATACAGTGTATGTGTTAATTGTTAAAAATAAAATAATCTAGGCCTACCAACGCATACTGCGTCCCGGTGTCATTTGATTGTTCAATGCAGTATTGTAAGTAAACGGAGCTGCAGGGACCCCATGTTCATATGACAAAAAATACTTCTAAGGACCTCTTCTATCATCTCCCAAAAAATCTGTACTCAATTCAAAAACACTCTGTATATTGTTGATCCCTGCGTAGTGTTTGTGAATTGCGTGTTGATATCATTGTTGATAATTATTATTGTACAAACTTTGCCTTGCATTGTTGGTCATGAGATATTTCTCATTAATATGCCTTGCCATAACCATGAATATCGATTTATTATCGATAATTATTATATTTTTCTAAATCTGAGGTGTACATTGACCTTCCTTATGCTTCATCAAGATCAGAATAAAACTGTAAATTTGTATTAAATACCCACAAACAAACATCCTTCTTTATATATATAGAAGATTTGGCGCACAAGCAACGCATCTTCCAGCGCCATAGAGTAGCAAAACACGTAGACAATAAATTGAAAGTGTTACAAAATGTTGGTTAAATTGCAACTGATTAAGAACGTGTAGTCTGTTTATTCTCTTATCTTTCACCTATGAACTTAATCTTATGATCTCGATCTTACAGCCATGATTATCTTTTAAAATTGTTATTTTGTTAATAAGCTAATATTTGTGATTCATGTATATAAAGTAACATTCCATAGCCAATCTATTAATTTGTTTGTTTTTAAATTCCCTTGTTCCTAAGATATAATTTAAATTATCATGTGAGACCCTTTTTAATTCATTTTGAATTTTCATTCTCATGCGTAACATTACATTTAAACAGTTTATTTTGTGTAAAAAAAGGAAAGGTTAGGAAATAGCGTACATTTACTTAACAAATAAACGCAAACAGCAGCAGAAGAAAAGATACTAACTGAACCGTTAATTGAAGAAGATCTTTAGATTTTTAGATCTTCTTGCTTATTAATTTTCCTTCTAGTGAGATTATGGATTTAGTATTTGTTCCGGAGTTATTAACCTTTGGTGATTGTGCCATATTTAGTAAACAAATTGTTGACATGTGTCTCAGTCTGATCTTATGCATGAGAAAGAATGAATTAACAACAAAAGATTTAGATATGAAGAATTTAATTCATATCTTAGAACAATGGGAATTTATAAATTAATTTAATACGAGATTGATGTAATTTGTCTATGAAATGTTGCCCTTCTCACTCAGTAAAAATAATACATAATAACAATAATTTTTATGATAATGAGTTAATATTGTATACAGAGTGAGAAAGTGTCATAGCCGGTTTATTGTGCCTAAGACATGATTTAAATTATTAATATAAAAACCTTTTGGTTTTAATTCGTTCTTTTTCATTCTCATGCAAAACATTAGAAGGAAATACGTCAAAAATTTGTTTATTAGGTATAACAGTATCATCAAGTAATAAACAATAAACCAAAATCTCAATAGAAAAAAACTTGAAAACCAAAAATGTGAAATCTGAAAATTATTTATAATTAATATTTTTGCTTATTAATTTTTCTTCTATGTAGGTTCTGTTTTTTTCATTTTATGTGAACAATGTTGTTGATAATCAATTTGTTTGATGAAATTTAATTTATGGAAGGTGTTTAAACTAACTGTTTTTTTAATAAAAGAAGTAACAGTTAATAAACAAGAGTCATCAGGGAAATTTATTACTTCAACAATGTTTCAGAAAATACAAAGAAGGTCATTTTTTTAAATATTATTTACAATAGATATCAATGACAACAATAGAATATTATCACCATCACAGTTTTGAGGGCTATTTACACAATAAATATTGAAATAATATTCAATTCCATTCCAAAAGCCTCAAAACGTTTTATATAATAATTTCTATAACAATTTTTATAATAAATTCTTTTAAAAGTTATTAAAATATGACTGAGGAAAAAAAATGAAAGCTGAATTTTATTTTAAAATTAAATCATATATTTTTTTAAAATTTTTTTCCATAGATTTATGAAGAAATTTAATATAGAAATAGAAAAGCTTCTTCATATTTGGCAGCAAATTTTTTCATACAATGAAGGTAATATAAAAATATTTCTACAGAATATTCTACTTAGAATGTATTCGTTTTTAGATTCATTTTAAGTTCTTATTTACAGTTGATAAGAGTTGATAGATAGTTTGAAAAGTACTTTTTAAATATATTAATATATATTTGTATTATTAAATGGAAAATTTTGAAACCTTATCAAGTCGTAATGAAAAGGAGATATTTTCATTTATTTCTTCGAGTATTGAGAAAGTTATTAAAAGCTTCTTCAAAAATTAAAGATCAAATGGTAATATAGAAAAGGAGTGTAATGGAAATGTACGTATTATATAATAACATTTCAGAATTTAAAAGTTAATAAAAATAGAACAAAAATCTCTTTATATGGTACTGAGGAGTGAATAGTTTCAAATGAGATAATATTTATATTTTTTTATAAAAAAATAAACGAAGAAATCAACATGAAAGAATACAATGAATAAATTAAACAGTTATAATGTAGCAGAACATTTTAAAACACTCTAGCTTTTTTTTCCCAGGGAAATTTCAAGGTGATAAGCCTTGAAACAGTACAATATTCTGAACACTATATTTCTCATTCAAGAAATGAATAAATTAATTTTATACAGGAAGAGTCAAAAAAGACGATACCACTTATATGGCTTCGATATGTTGTTATTATTATTATTAATGTTCAATGAAACATGTTCTTTTTTAGTATAAAAAATTTGAAATAAAACTAATGCACTCCTTCAACCTTGCTCTTTCCCATATAGCAGATGACATCCAATGTATATCGAAATAATGCTTGATTATGTTAATTATACTATTCAGCAGATTATTATCAAGATATCAAAAACATCTACTATATATTTACTAGTTTCTACTCGATGGATATCCATTGAACAAAGGAAATTGGGTCATTCGGATGTCAAGGGGAGATCTAGTAGATATCTCTAGACATCTCCTTGAATAACTGTTGGACATCAACTGACAGTAGCTGGATTATATAAGCAGTCGGGTCACCATAGACTCCATAGCCCGTCCACACATATCTTAGGTTTTCACCTAATATTTGTACTCCTTATCGTCATTGCTAGTTTTCGTTGCATATATGTAAATAAAAATTTAATTTAATTGATTTTTTTTCGTTGAAGAGATAACATCTTTTTGACTGATCCTGCAATTCATTTTCATCTATGCCTCGTATTCAGAAGATCGTAATGCCTTATAAAAAAATTGAAATATATATATCGTTAACAAACGATTGTTATAGAATAATCGATGAATATTTTTTTCATAGAAAAAAGTATTTAAGTATATTCACGCCATTCTTTCGAAATCTCAATTTTCTTGGGTCGGGTTCATTGTATAAAGTGCAATTGAAATAGAACACTCGTTTCAACAACGCCATAATAAACGAGAATTAAACATTCCGAATGCAAGAAGAACCCAGTGGTCTCCTTATATTCGACATAAATCATTCCTTCATTGGACTGAGTAGCTCTCCTTCCTTTATTCGTTGCCTGTACCCATTACATGTGGGATAAACGTTAAGAGTAATAGTAGTTTGTATGGAGATATTAATTAAATGATACAAAGGATTCTTTACTTTGTTGGCGCGTATAGCTAGAAAGATGTATATATAAAAAAGTTGTTTTTTTATTATAAACTTTAAAGAGTTTAATATTGTTATTATTGATATTTTAATTAAGAGGTTAAGTTGAAATATTAACGTATGTATATATTCAAATATATTTGTATCGTATTCAGTAAGGCTTCTTAGTTTGCAACTTGGCTTGAATAGGATTATGTCTTCCCTGTCAAAAAAAGCGATTTATATGGATCGTTCAAATGAAACTAAGACTGCTTGCTGTGCTGCTAGAATATTTGACACGATGGACGAGCGATAGCAGCAGTGTATACATTGGTAGGAATTTTCCCTGTGGTAAATAGCCGCTTTTCTAACAACACTGTGTCATGGATACTCCAAGCACGTCATCTGGTGGAAGTATGCCCACCCTCCATACAATCCAGACTTCTTTCCCCTATGGCTTTTTATTCCGAAAAAAAGCTTTAAAGAGATTGCTTTCACTCTTCAATCAAGACGTCCGGTTGGACGAATGATTTCGATTTCAGCCCACCAACTTTTTTGCGGGAAGTAAAAAGTAACTTGTCCACTGTCGAGACCTCTCCTAAGGTGGATGTTTGTCATAAATCATTGCTCTTACCAAATTACTCTTATTCTGCCAACTCTAAAGCAGTCTGTGTTATTTGAATGACCCTTATAAATCATTGGAATTTTTCGTTTCTTTTTTTATTTTGGAATTCAAATAATGAGATTAAGCAATTTTGGGTATTAATTTTAAAGATATATATTAAGATTAGAATAAATAAATGAATTAGAGTTATTGATATACAGAGCTGCATTGTAATGGTAATAAGAATAGTTCCAATCTAGGACCTGGTAACAAACGAAATAAATTGGTTTAGATTCCTTTAAGGTGTTTTGCTGTTTGTTAAGGTATTTGAGGATCTTTGAACCATGTTCACTCAGAAGACAAGAGAAGCATCGCAATAACTGTTGAAATTTATCATGTTCTGTTTAGTTTTTATCCATTTATAAGCCTCTTCTTCGTGACATTCTTTCCGGTAATACTCATCAGGTTGGTTGCATAGGCATTTGCAGGCAATTCGGGGAGTAGGAAAGAGGAGAGGGTGTTAGAAGAAAGAAAGAATGTATGAATTCAGAGATTTTTTGACTTCAAATATTATTTATTCCTTCAACCCTTAAAGTGTCATGGATGTCAGCAACAGGAACTGAAGATAGACATGCACCGCCTCGTGGATACGATGGTTCGTTCGCGAAATGCACGCAGACTGGACGAGGGCGATGGCGGGTTGAGTTCCGTCGCCATTGCGGCCGTCGGTGGATCGGGAGTAGAAGCGGCGACGGTGGCCTGGTCACCGGCCTAGGATGTGTGGCTCATCTGCCAACGTGTGGATGTCGCCGCCCCTCCTCTTGTCTCCCTTGCGTTTGCGAGAGCAGATTATGAAAGCCAGCCCCGCCACCACAGAGGAGACGAAGCTGATCCACGCGATGATGTACGAGAAGCCGTAGTGCCATTGGGTGCCCAGGGGGATCCGAGCTTGCAGGTGCTTCGACGCATACTTCACGGAGTTGGCCAGGACTTCAATGACGACTATTATCGTGGCAGCTGGGGAAACAGAACAACATGAATAGAAAGAGAATTTTTGTAATTATTATAATTATTATTATTATTATTATTATTATTATTATTATTATTATTATTATTATTATTATTGTGTGGTCTCGGTAATCCGAACTAATTGAGACAAGATTAGCAGATATAACAAGCTTAACTGTATTAAACCTATCGCGTTTCGGTATTTCGCCATCTTCAGAAGGACATAGCTACAAAATGTTATCATTTTCTTTCTCTTGTACAAAAAGTAGTGTACATGTTTGAATGCAGGTAAATAATATAGTAATTTACGTGTTTTACCAGTCTAAACGATTGCCACCGCCAAAATCCAGATACTGTACATTTAAAGTACAGTACTGATTTTGAAGCAAAATCAAAACTGAAAGTATACAGTCTTTTTCTTGTTGGTTCAGCTCATTATGGAACTCGAGGGAATAAAAAATGATTATAGACGAGTCTATTCATAGGGACAGTTCGCATTCTAAGAGGTTCGGATTACCGCGACCGTACTATATTATTATTATTATTATTATTATTATTATTATTATTATAAAAGATCAGAGGCAGAGAGGAAGACCAAAAGTAGGGCGAAGCCTATAGGACTGAACAGAATGGAAAGGCAATTTTATATATTCAGGTTAGGACAGACGTTCAAACTTGTGGCTTTCTGTGAGGTTTTTGGTATTTATTGCGGTTTATATTTATTACCGACTTAAAAAAGTATGTTTCTGTATGTATGTTCTCAATTTTCTCAAAAACTACTGATCCGATTTGGATGGGGTTTTCGCTATTCGACTGAATATTTTTCTGGAAAGGTTTTTGACCCATGAAGTCGGTTCATTTTTGTTAAAAAGGTTCTTGTCACACACTATTCTCCTGCCCTCCACCTTCCGAATTTCCCAATTATATGGCCAGCATATATATTTTTACTGTTTTTCATCCCTTATTCGTTCCAAAAAGACCAAACTTTACCAAGTCAGTCTTAATGACAACGTTCACTACATTTGAATTTGGTTCCGACATATTGCCCTTAATGACCGATATACACTGGCAAAGAAAATGCACCAGCTGGAAGAAATTGGTCCATTTATTTGAAATTTTTCACACATACAAGAAATGATTCAAATTGCAAGACACTACGTCCAGAAGAACGTTATACAGGGTCGCTCCCATGCCCCAATAGACCGTATTAGTAGGTCGTATAATTGCCGCGAGTTTGAATGCAGGCCTCGCCTTTTGCATGCATACGATGATAAAGATGCTGGATGTCCCCTTGGGGTAGGTTGTTCCAAACCTCCTGAACATGCTGGTGCAATTGTGGAATTGTTGCAGCTGTGTGCAGCGACGATGAACGTTACGTCCTATCATGTCTCGCACATTCTCAATTAGTCTGGAGATCGTGTTGGCCAGGGAAGTAGTGCCACATGCTGTAAGGTCTGCAAGCTAACAAGGCCATTATGTGGACGGCCGTTATCTTGCTGGGAAAACACGTTACTCTCCTGTTGCAAGAAGGTTCCACAATCTGCTACATGTTCCATTCACAAACATTAAGGGTAATCGCGATTTGTAACTGATCGCACCCCACACAAAAACGGCAGGGGTTGGACCTGTGTGTCGCAGACGGATGTAGTATGGAAGATGGCGCTCTGTTGCTCTTAGCCGCACACGTCTGATCTCATCACTAAAGACTACAGACCTCCATTCGACTCTTCGTTCGGCTTTTCCCGGCACCACTACAACCGCGCAACACGGTGTTCTTGCAGAAGTGGGATCCGTGCTCGCAGTCCTGCAGCTAGCAAACTGTTACCAATGGTTCATCTTGACAAAGCTGGTGCCACTCTGGTCCTTATCTTTGCTGTGGATGTCGAAAGATTCCTCAAAGCTTCTCGGACGATTAACGGTCTTGGCGTGAATCAGTAGTGCGTTGGCGTCCAGAACCAGGTCTAGGCGAGTGCGTTCCTTCCGTAAACTACTGCTGACAACATTGAGCCACCACAGAATCATTATGAACGATCTGCGCCGCGATACGCCGAAGAGACCATCCAGCCTCTCGAAGTCCCACAATCCGACCTTTGTGAGTTGTTGCACAGGAGCAAGGCGGCGTGTGGGAGGCAGATGTTGTCACCACACCTACAGTGAACTGTTCCAGTACAATGTTCAAAACTGACGATTTCATGCAAATCTGGTCATGAGGGGCATGGGAGCCATGCTGTATAACAATTTCTACAACGTTACAATTTGGATCATTTCTACAATCTGAATCATTTCTTGCATGCCATCAATGCTAGATGTTTGCAAAATTTCAAATAAATCGACCCATTCCTTCTAGGTGTTGCATTTTTAGGCCAGCAGTGTATGATCTACTTGTAGGAATGCGTGTAACTGGAGCTAAGCTTAGAATATCGGTCTGCCAGACGCCAAAATTCTATGAGGAAGACTTTCTATTAAATATCCCCGCAACAAGGGGAACTGCTCCATGGCAGTTTTTGGACGGTCTGGCTCACAACCGATGCTCTAAAATCATTTCACAGATTTTCAGTTGAATTTTGGGCCAGCCAGTTAAATGCATTCACTTTCATTTCCTCAAATTGCTCGAATTTGACGCATATGAATATCTGCAATAAGGACAGCCAGTTCTAAATCGTTGCTACAGGTAAATAGCGCGGAATTTTCCAATATTGCTTCATAAATTTCGAGTGCTATGCCCACAATTAAGAATAAACGGGCCCACTCGAGAATTCATCCTGTACCGAACTTTCCACGATCTTTGGTAAATCACGTTCTCCACGTCCACACGTCCAATGGATCTCCACAACATGTAGCGAGATTGGGCGCTCCAAAAGATTTGGTCTATTGTTCCAGTAATCGACGGGTACCATAAAATAGCTTTTGCGCTGTAGCTCACCCTTGGAATCCAGTGGTGACACATCTCACGGATGGTACGAGCAAAGCATTACTACCCAATACCATTCGAAAGTCTAGTTACAATTTATAATAGTTTCTCGGCTTCCTTGGACGATTTTTGGAATTTATAACTCACGTTTGCATTTCCCCATTATATCGCTAACGTGATATCTGGATCTTCCTAGAAATTTCATAATGGCCGAACTTGCGTCTATAGCTGTAGTTGGTATAGCTATCTACTGGCTCACGATTCTTTTAAAGGGCTAGGTCGTATGCTGTTGTTGTACTTAGTTTCAGCGGGAGTCCGACCATTAACGGTAATACGTATAGTATATCTCTTTCACTATCATTCAGGTCGCAGACTATTAAACTCATAGGCGCTACAGGTCTTTACAGTTTCCTTGTTTTAGTGAAATTCAGTTATATCGCCGTAAGATCATTGGACTTTGTGTTATTTATTAAAATGCACTCAATTATCAAGTTCAGCGCACTCAATTATCAAGTTATACTCACCCGTGAGGAAGTGCACACCTCCGGCCAGACGCTTGAACATGTAGCGATGTTCTCGGAAGGTGTACATGGAGAAACCAAGACCCATCCCCATCAACAAGATTGTGATGATGGAGAACGCCGTCTGCGTCCGCGTGTAATCTGCAGGAGAGAAACGTAAAATTAAAATCTGGATTTGAAAATTTCAAATACTATGTTTATAAATTGTTGTGAGAAAAGGCTTTAACACCCGATTCTAAGTTAGTCAAACAGAAATCAACCAATCAGAGGAGAGTATTTTCTGACACTGCTTATTAACCGGCAATGGATATCTGTAAAAAAATTTAAATTAACATTAGTCCCGATCTTAAACAGCTTATCAAAGAAATGTGTTTATAGCGGTAGGTTTCGTATTCGGCTACGAGTTCCGCAAAATAGGGGCTTTAAGGAACCAGCGAATGGACTTATGGAAAACTGAGATCCGATGGCTCATATTGTGCGGATTGCCTGTCGATAGCAGATTTCTAGTTAAGGATACTTCTGTATGGTAGAGATTGTAATACAAGAGGGTGTCAATAAAGTTAGAAAATAAGTAGAAATGATACCAGTAATAAGGAAGCTGGATATTGTATCTAAAATGTATAACGTTCTCTGAGTGCTTTTGACTCTGATTTACGCTTTTGCTGACGTAATAATGTGAACCCGGTAGCCTCGAAAATGACGGGTGGGCTAGAAACTTACTCCAAGCCTAAATGGTGAGGGGTAATAGTCACTAGCGCAAATTACTGCGAATAGCAGGAGACAAATATGAAGCCTGTTTTCGAACCAGGCGGCAGAGAGACCCCTTTTGCTGCAAAAGAATGCATGCCCAAACACTGCTAAGAAATTTCTGCTTCTCTGGAGAAAGTGAAATTTAAGATAATTATTTTGCTTAATCACCAGATTTGGCACCGTGAGACTCCATCTTTTTGGACCGCTAAATACTATTTGAATGTTCGTCGTATCAGGACAGCAGTCGACGTGAAGAAAGCGGTGCGAAGACAAAACAAAAACTAATATTCTGCTTGAATCTAGGCATTTCCAGGTAGGTGTATTGAGAAACTTGGATACTATGTTGAGAATTGACATTTATGTTCGTTAAAGTTCGTACGATTTTCTAAAAAACAAAAACAACCTCATTTTCTAAATTTACAGGATACGATTTTCTAGTTCGTATCTTGTAAGTTGACACCTAGGCTTTCTTACACGCATCATGGACAGAGACCAAAAATTCAAGTCTCTAATTGGTGTGCAAGAATTTGATTGGATTGTATGCAAGAAAAACTCTTGCGTTTGCGAAAGTCATTATATAACTCTTCAGGAAATTAGCTGCAACATAGAAATTATATTCATGGTTAAACCCGTCCTAAAAGGCCTATGGCAATTAGTTTCATTTCATTCTGGGTCACACAGATCGAATGCAATTTTAAATTCGTTGATTAAACTCTTGGTTTGCTTCAAGCGAGGTCCTTTAAAAGCGAAACGAATGGTGATAAGTCGTTGTCGGCGGAATGTTTCAGTTAAAACGGCGACATTTGGTTTGCTAGTTATAGAATGAGCAGGTTTCTACGTTATTAATACCAGTCTGGAAACATTAACCAGCAGTTACTAAGGTTATAAAACACGCTCACTCGTATATTGCATTTGAACACAATCAAATGGAGTTTCCTCTTTCTCTCACTCTCTGCTGGAAAACGCAACTCTACTTTTGCAACCTTTTGATGGCAGTCGTTTTAACCAAATCGTTATATTTATTAAGAGCAAATTGGCAAATGGAACATGTTCATCGTCTGTTTCTCTCTTTTACTTATATGTTTGCACACTCGAGTGAGGTGCTAAAATGGCCTTGCGGTGCCTCTGATGAATGAATGGTTTCTGGGAAGGGCTCGGTTTATTACTCTTTCGACGCCATTGCCAAATAGAGATTACACAGTCTAATCGGAGCACATCGCTCGTAGAAATTATCGAAAATTGTTAATAAAAAAAAGTTTCGATATATCTTAGCTTTTATGGGGATATTCCGCTTCGAACTTTTTTTTTCTATTTATTGGACATATTAGGTCGGACACTATGCTACTTAAACAAGAAACACTAGTTAGCATTGAAGATTAATTCAGTATTAAATATAGAGAACAATGGAAACAAAAGAGTACATACATATAATTGAACATCAAGTAACAGGAAGAAATCATAAGCATTGAAAATACGTGCAGGGTGAAGAAATACAGAAGCAAAATATGATGTAAAAGGAAAGCAAAAACAAAATGAAGTAGATGCTGAATTATGTCAGATTTTGTGAAAAAGCGTCTTCAATAAGTTAATAGCTAGCTTAATGAGATATGAATGTTTTGAATACTTTATAGTATTTTAGAAAAGCAACATCTCAAATGAGACTACTAAAGGACATCCTAAATCTTTAGACATCCATTTTCTTGTAATATATATTTTTGGCTAGAGATTTTTAAGATGTTTGAATTTTAGTCCGATACGTTTATCAGTTAGATGAAATAATCCGAAATAATAGCTTGTCGGACCCATAGCAAATAAAATGAATATTTTCGATGCGAAATGAATGCTTAGTGCAGATTCAAGGTTGTCCAAGAAGACCCGAAAGAAAATCATTTCGTTACATGTATGAACTGGTATCTATTGAGGTATTAAGCAGGGTTTCTAAATAATTAAGATCTATGGGATGTTATGGAATATATTCATATTAACGACTGTCTTTTAAAGCACTTCTCACAAATGTAATTTCAAAAGAAGCAAGTTTCCATATGTTTTGTTATTGACACTAAACTTATATATACATTATGAAGCGCTTGTACCTTTAATATTCTCTTATTTTGTATATTTATCAAACTAGTTCATTGCTTTCCGAATTTCAATTCCATATACGGAGATGACAATATTGTCAATGCATGGTGTAGTAATAAGAAAGACTGTTTACACAAACCGTTGCACACATTTTATAAGCATAGCCTTTGAAAGCGTGAAGTATTTTGTTATAAGACGTTTTCTCGCATAATTCGACAGCTATTCACTCTGTAAAGAGCAGAGACATTGTTTTTGTGAAAGGAAAGTACGGCTACCTACGCACGTCTGGCTGTCAGACGACGACTGATGCACAACTGCACATCCTCCACGGCGGCAAAAAGGGAACACAAGAAAACGATTCACTTGGTTAGTCTAGTTAGCAATCGAACACACAAATACATAACATAAGCAAGAGTTAGTACCACATGGACGGGGCTTAGTTTATTAATGGAAATTGAATATATTAATTTAATTTAAAAGGTATCAATGAAGTCATCTACCAAAGTATTTAAAGAGGTGTTTATACTTTTTTACTATAATTTTTTAGTAAAAAAGTATAAATGTTCACTATAAGTAGTAGCTAAATAGGATTTTTAGATATGATAAGGTTTCCAACAAAATCAGGAATATTAATGAACTCTTTAAAAATATTTATCATATTTACACACGTGGTTCTTTAATTCAGGTCGTAGATCATTAGTTTCCACTCTTCATACACTTCATCAACTGAATTAAAGAACCCTTGCGAGGCAAAATTTGCGGCCCCCTATAACGCCGACCTGAAATGACCATGGCAGTTGAAAAGGACATTAATACCAAACAAACCAAACCAAACCAAACCAAACCAAACCAAACGGTCAGAATTTTACTTTGGTCAATGCTTAGAAATTTCCTGAGCTAATCACAGATTCATGTCTGTTGCCTTGGAAAGTGTACCATTAAACAATTTCTTATCTTGAATCAAAACAATACCAATAGATGGCTAAATTTTAAGGTATGATCTATTAAACCATTATAGAATTTTAACTTCTATAAACGAAATTAGCTTAAAAAAACAACTAATATTAATACGTCAAATTAAAGTTATAATAGTATATACTTCAAATAACACTATAATCCGGTTGATCAGATAATGTACTGCTCAAAACAATTAGAAGAACACATTTTCTTAAAGTTTGCCATCAGTCATCTAGATGATATAAATAAGACACCCATGCCATTCATTAGTAAAAATCAAATCAACCTCATTACTCTCCTTACTTGTTTTTACAAAAAAAAAGCGTAATAGCCCTTTTCATCTCAAAAAACTTTGCGATTTTGTTGAATAGTGTAAAGATTATGACTTCATTGATTGATGTTTACACAGAGCATACAAAGCCACAATTACATTATTCCAGGAAGACCATTCTATGGTTATGTGGGAAATAAGCTACATGTTAGCCTTT
Organism: Rhysida immarginata; assembly: GCA_023313115.1. Lineage (NCBI taxonomy): Eukaryota > Metazoa > Arthropoda > Chilopoda > Scolopendromorpha > Scolopendridae > Rhysida > Rhysida immarginata. The sequence continues at coordinate 2,867,686 of JAHWFO010018671.1, read as the reverse complement.
TCTCGTTTACCGACTCTGGAAACGGTTCCAAGAAACAGGTCAGTATTCCAGGAGACTTGAACAAAGCCGAAAGCGTAAAACAACTCATCGGCAAAACCGTTTCATCGTAACATCCTCATTACGGAAACGCACTGGTACTTCCAGGGACCTGCAAAATGATCTGAGGACTGGATGTGTCTGACCAAATTATTTGAGACCACGTAGACCACGTTTGAGTAATGCATACAAACAGGCACGCATGATTGTTGCCCGCACTCATGCTGGTTTAGAGCTTCGTCACTGGAGCAGTGTTCTCCCCAGAAAATTTTATCAAGCGGGTGGAAAGATAAAATAGCCGGGCGGACAAAATTAAAAACAAATAAAACATTACGCAGCGTTGTGTATTCAACCGGGGGGGGGGGGGGGTCACCAAAAACAGTTGTGCGGCCGCTCCTCAAGAGGGCCTGGGGAGAACCCTGGGAAGCGTGTGCTGTTCACAGATGACAAAAATCGGAGAGAATCTCTAATCCCTCCAATTTTGGTTGTTTCTTTCCACAGTTTTAGCTTATTAGTTTTTCTTCACAGATGAGTCAAGGTTGTGATGGACGCGCACTTCTGTACAGACGCCTTGTAACGATGCAAGAATTCGATAGATTCTGTTGTGGCTCGGTGATAGTGTGGGGTGGAATCTGTATTGACAATCGCATGGACCTCGTCATCGTTCCTCAGAATCTTAACAACCAATGATACAACTAAATTAAGTGTATGACATTCTGGAGTATTATGTTGTGACTGCTGCATATGGCATTGGTCCAGTATTTGTCTTAATGCAGGACAATCCCAGAGCTCACACTGTATGACAACTATGGGCTTTCTGGTGAAACGCCAAATCACGGTTTTGGAGTGGCCACCAATGAGTCCTGACCTAAACTCAATCAAGCACCACTTCAGACTCTGCAGTAGCTCTGTGAAGCCCTTATCGAAGAATGAGAGAGAATACCGCAAGAAAACACTTGCAAGCTCATTCGGAGGGATGTCAAGCTGTGATCTGTGTTGGCGGAAATCACACATATTACTAATGTTTTCCAATACTCAGGATTTATACTTTGATTTGGGGAGGGATACTTTCTTTTTTAAGTGAGGGGATAAGAGGCATTGGAGATAATGCAGTAGCATTTGGATTTTGTTAATAAATGGTGTAGCCACGTTGTTTCATTTGTTGTTTATTTATAAGTATTTCAGGTGAGAGATGGCATACTTTGGAAAATGTGTTCTCCTAATTATTTTGAGCATTGTATTTACTATTCACTCTACTAATTATGGTTATTATAATTTACCCTCAATAACTAAAAATTTTCCACAACAAAGAAAATATTAAAATAATTTTAATATAAATTTCAAATGATAACTAATTTATTTTCAGTATTTGGCTCTACGTCATTGTTATTTAAAGATTAAACAAGAAATTAAGCCTTCCGAGGAAGGTATAGGAAAGTAACGGAAGCCCTGAGTTCATCTATTTTTTTATTCCTTCATCTGCACTTAACAACCCCCAATTTTTTTAAATCAAAAATTGATTTTCTCGAACCTTGTATTTAGAAAAAATAAAAGAACCCTTCCCTTTCTCATCATTTTCGATCGAATGATATATCAAACCCTATATGTTGCCATAAAGTTCTAAAGATCAAATGATTGACACCCCCACAATTCCGACCCTATTGGGACAATTTGGCCCAAACTTTACAGTGATATTGATCTTGCTTAGTGGAACCTGCATACCGAATTTCACTACTTTATATGCATAAATACGCGTAGACCTTTTGGCCCCCTCTAATTTCCGCCCCCGAAACTTCGACCCCAGTGGGCCAATCAAAACCAACTAAATAGTGAAGGTGCACATGCCCATAGTAAGCTACATTCCGAATTTCAACCTTCTACCTCAAAAAATGCGGAAATTATGAAGGGGACGGACAGACAGACGGACATTGTGAAAACAATAAGTAACTCCATTCTTCCGCTACTTAATAACGCTATCCGCACTTTGATACTAAGTAAAACTTTTTGATTTCTCAAACAAAATCAATGATTTTACTAAATAATTTTTCTTTTTTCTTTTGCTTTAAAAATAGGAAATATTTTCTCCTTCATAATGGATAACTTCTGTCGCTAAAACAAAAGAATTTTCCTCCTTTTCATTTTTTTTCTCCGAAAGAATTCTTTCCCCGACATCTGATAATGGAACTAGCATGTATTCTAAGTTTTCCTTTTTTTTACCCTTTCAGGAACTCTATTTGTCTTTTTTTATTTAAAAAAAAAATTTAAAAGACGTTAAAACAGAATAGAGTTATAAACTAAGTGTAATATAAAATAATTGCAATTTTATTCATCATCTGAAAGACATTGAATGAGCTGTAATTGTTAAATAAGCATGGCTGATCAACAAATTTCTTGTATCATCTAGAGAACACCTCGTTTCACAGCTGTTTCTGATCTGTCCTTCTCTCCTTTATTCGTATGTGCGAACTTGGATCGTTAAATGTACGAACCACCGACTTGCAAATGATATTTAGGAAACATAAAAGATTCGAAGGAACTGGACGTGACAGCTCAGCTTCACGAAAGAGAGTGAGCTAAAAAAAATAAAGTTTAAAAAAAATTCCACAATTCCAAACTTCAAAACCACGTTCTTCTCCTCCTGAAATGGTGAAAGGAATTTTTCGCCGAGTGCAAACAAAACCAAATGCGAACACTTTCCGGTGGACTTGCTGCGAATATTCTTTTTCTCCCCACAGGGAAATAAAACTTTGAAGGAATTTTTATTTTTATTTTTTTGATATTTTTTAAAAATAAATCTTTTCTGAACTAAAGATAGTCGTTTAATGAAGAGCTCTGAGTAATCAATCAATTATTTAATTAATCTCCCGTAAAGCTATAAATAATTAATTATCTCGTATCGATTATGAAGGACATTAATTTTTGTTGCCACTTGAAGTGCTAATTTCGATTATCGATCAGTGGATTTAAATAAAACCCTAATCTCTTAATCTGTAAACGAATTGAGCTACATTGAATTTTTATTTTTAAATACATTAATTTCTCATCATTAGATCAAAATATTATTAAAAAAATTTATATATTAAAGAGCAATGTAGCTAAGACAGAAATATTTTTGGTGACTTCTAAAATCTTTTTTTTTTTTAATATGAGGAAGCTGATTCTGAAAAAAACATCCATTTTTAATAGTCAAGCAGGATTTTCCCACAAAATGCTGATCTGTGTTTTATTAATACTGTTTTTAAATAAGAAGTTTTCATCGAGAGAATCTGAGCACTAAGCAAGAGGAGGTGAACTATTTTCTCATGTTTGTCATTACTGACGCTTTATTTTGGGGGGGGGGGGGGGAAAATTTTTTTTTTATACATTTTTTTTTTCCAAATTCCGAGATATATTTTGCTCAAAATCTGAAGACTTGGCCTATAATTAGCATAAATTTAAACTTTCATATCACTATTAATGTACAGTATTCTTAAACGCAGTGGCTACGTTCACGGCTACCGTGAAGGCATAATGGCTCACGACAGTAAGGAGTAACGTCACACGTTATTGCCGGGAGTTGTTTCGCGGCACTTTCCGTGCAGCGGAGGGCCGTAGCGGTGAACGGACATACTGTGTAAATGTTCAACTGGAAAATATGTTCAATAAGACGAAGTTTTGTGACGTTCCGGTTAAATGGAAGTCACGTATGTCCGATAAGGGGGGGGGGGGAAGTAGATCTGTTAGTAATTTTAGAGAGAACTTCGTTAGTGTTCTGAATTATTCGTTTTTTGATTTATATGCGTGTTTTGAACTGGTTTATAAGTGTCGTGTATTATATGGTTAAATCGTAATGTGTATGAAACACTGTTGTGAATCTTAATTGTTGTGTGGTTCTTTGTTGGCGATCGTAGTCGATGCTCTGTTGGAGGGGCAATTGTTAGCTGCGTTTCGGAGATGATTTCTCAGCCTCCAGCAGAGTATTGTTGCGATCGACTTCTAGGAAATTGCAATACGTCACTGGCTTGTTGTTTTTGTTTGTTAAAGAGATTCTTTTTTTATTTTTTTTTGGTAAAAAATTCTCGGAGCGAGATAGACGTACCCTATGCGCTCAGTTGAATTTCGACCTCGTGTGCGAAAACGAGGCTAAGTAAAAATTACGTCAAAATGTTCTCTTTTATTTAATTATCCTTTAATGCTGTAATTTTATATGTTTTTAATCTCGTGCGACCATGAATCTGCTTCGATATTGGCGAATTTCGTCGGATGAGATGCTCGATGCACTGGGAATTGAATTATAGCGGAGCCATGAAAAGACAGCTACGCCTATATGCAATCGGAAGTGGAGATTCGAAAATGAAATGCGGCGATAAACGATCACACAAAGACGGTAATTCAGAAAAGTGAAGAAAACTGGTGAGTGATGAATTTTGTTTAACTGTCCGGCGCTGTGAACGGCCCTTCGAACTATTAAAAACAACAGTGCTGAGTTTAATGGTGTCATTTGTCCTCCCGCCCTTTGCATCTATTAAAATTGAACTCTTCTCGGCACTGCTCCTACGCCAAGTACGGTGGCATCACTCCCATGAACATTTCGCGAAGCTGCTTTGAATTTTTGTGTACATTAGTTACCGTCCTAGTCTAAGATTAGAATGCTTGTAATGCCTAGCTAAGCACCCTACCGTGATCTAAAGTATAGCAGCGAAATATGGGAATCTATGAAAATGAGATGCATGGATAGTTGGTATTATTGACTTGGCGTTCTCGTGCAAGTGTTACAAAACACCCACGAAATTCGTCAGAGCTTCAGGCTTGCCAGTGGCTGTCATGACTAGAACCTCCGTGCTTGCCACTAGGGGTCTCTGCACCTCCCCCTTGGTAGTCAATGAAAGGAGGCGCACGACGCTTGTGAGCGTAAATTTATAGAGAATATTTGATTCGGGCGCACGGGAGAGTTCCTAGAGGTATTTCAGTCAAGCTAATGCTCTCCCTCCCTTGTTTTCAAAAGCACAAATTCCTTCCTGTTACTTTGAGAATAGAACACGGGCAGGAGTGCCGGTATCAGTGTGCATAAGCACCGCCTTTGCATATGTTGGTTTGGTTTGTTTGGTATTAACGTCCTTTTCAACTGCTATGGTCATTTCAGGACGGCGTTATAGGGGCCGCAAATTTTGCCTCGCAAGGGTTCTTTAACGTGCAGCCGGCAAACGACTACACGGGACCAACGGCTTTACTTCCCTTCCGAAGGAAGTGCGTGATCTCAGGATTTCCCCCTGAAAAATCCTCGTCGTCCTCGGCCAGGATCGAACCCGCGTACTCGGGCATCAGAGGCGATCACGCAAACCACTGAGCCACCGAGGCCGATCCTTTGCATATGTAAGTTGTATATTAGTATAGCGTGTTGCAGGATAACCATAGGGGCCCCCTAGAGTAATAGCTTATTGAAATTTCAGATATAAGGTATGTTGTAAAAAATCTTGCGAAATATTGAGCATGAATAAATTAAATGTATTTAAACCGAATATCACAATGTCAGGCTGTCCCTCATTTTAATTTTGGGTCTCGAACCTTAGCTTCCTTTCACCTCAAAATCTATCGCTAGACGCGGGGTGATTCTAGCACTTATTGCGGGGGTGGGGGGAACGCATCAGTTTCAAATCGTATCAAGAGTTGGAGAGTTTTATAAATGAACGGCAACAAAAAACATTTTTCAACTTCGGAAATCGCATTTTGTGTGCTAAATTATATAAATAATAAATAAAGGGGTCATAATTTTTCCCAGATTTATAGTATTTAATTTTCAATATTAAAATACACAAACTTATTGGACTACAAGTCTCTTAGTCGGTGGACGAGGAAGGGGGGGGGGTTAAATTCACAAGTAAACACGGGGATGATAACAACACTGTATATTACTTTGTTTTTGTAAACTTTATTATCATGACTGTTTCACCCCTTGTTGGCCTACCACTCACTAAGAATGAAGGCCTATGTGTTCGTTACCCCAACTCAATTTTTTTTTTTCTAAAATTGACTTAAAAACACATGATTCCAGAAAATGTATTGAAATTAAAAAAAAAAAAAATCCGTGTATACTTATGTGACCAATTTTGTGCAACTATCTGCTCCAAATCGGCAAAAGCCAGAACCAAATTAATATTTGAGAGTATTTTATACTGTGCCTTGACGTATTTTTATGACATTTAGTTAATCGTGTTTGGAGATACTAATTTTTTACTTTCTTCTACATAGTATAAGGAAGTATTGTAATCACGAAAAATTTCGACCTCCAGATTTTCACTGATCTTCACGTTTTAGGGTCCCTAGGTTACGAAAAAGTGATTTCTGGAAAATGTCTGTGTGTGTGTCAGTCTGTGTGTGTGTGTCCACACTAGCGTCCAAACGGCTAAAGCTATCGAGACCAAACTTTAAACTTAAGATTATAATCTTCCTCTGGAGGTCTGATTAGTTTTCCAGTGGAACCGGTGAACCGGAAGTATCAGTTTACTCCAGCGCCAAAATATAAATTTTTAAATATCTCGTTAAACATTGTGTTTATGAAAGTTTTGTAAGGGATAAAAAGTGTTCCAATTTCAATTATAAACAACTTTTGTTAAGAAAATTTTTCAAAATTCCAACCGGAAATACCAGTTTTATTCTTGTCAAAATCCAGTTTTTGGCTGATTCAGGCGAAATGAGAGGGTTTAGGAAAATTTGTGAAGTATACAATAGTGTTTAGAAGCTAATTTTAAACAACCTTTGTTAAGAAAATTTTTCGAAATTCCAACCGGAAGTACCAGTTTTACTCTTGTCAAAATCCAGTTTTTTGCGAAATAAGATGGTATAGGCAAATTTGGAATCTATACCAAAGTGTTTAGAAGCTAATTTGAAGTAACTTTTATTCACAAACTTTTTTAAAATTTCCATCGGAAGTAGACTTTTTAGACAGTTGTTTAAAGTATCAGAGTAATCGACTTCTGTTGGTGCTTACTATGACCGCAGCTATTTAAACAAATCAAAAACAAAGAAGAATATCTGCCTAATAATTAGATAGCCACAAAGTTATTAAGCTCTGCTTAATTTCAAATTATTCGTTTTGTTTGAAACCTAGGATACTGATAACTGGTCCAGAAAATTTGGTAACCATTCTAAGCTTGTATAAAAATAAAGGTATCACAGAACATTTCAAACGCCATCACAATATCTTCTAAATATCGTTTTCGGAATCAATCCTTCAGAAAATATTTTTATCACGTATGATTGCTCCATGATAAAATAAAATTAAACTTTGAGTAAACTCTATTATAACAAAGAAATGTGTAATACAGAAGTTTGAAGCATTTAAAAGGAAAGAGATAGTAAAGGAAAGTTAACCTCTAGCAAGAATAGAACAGAAAGGGAAAATAGTAAACTAGAACAATAAGTTAGCAATCGCAGTCCCTGCGTTATTTAGAAAGTTAAGTTCGGATAATGATAATAATATTGTTTTAATTCATTAAAATTTTGCTTAATATGTTCTGTATGTATTTTAAAAAGAACTAAATTGAATTAGATTTCTGCTCTTGTTATTGTTAGACTGAGCTTATTTGATTAAGCACAGACCGGATATCTTTCTAAATAAATTATAAAAATGTTTTTTTTTATGTTTTTGTTTTAAGTGATGGAACAAACTTTCAATTATTTCAAGAAACATAAAATATTTTTTCTTTTATTAGTTTCATTCCCGAAGCATGGAGAGAGATTTGTTGCTTTCGCGACCCGAGTCTATAGTTAGACATCGAAAGAAGAAAGACTTGTCGTGGGCTTAAAAATAGATTTCCCCCTTTTCCTTTGTTTAACTACGTTTGGAATTCAGGTCGAATTTCTTCATTTTAAAAAACACAACAAAAACATTTGAGCATCTCTCTCGACTTTTATCTTTTGTGTAGCTTTGGGCTATCTTTCAAAATCTCCGAGATGAATAGCGTATGCCAGAATAATAAGAGGTTAAAGTGGAGAGCTTTAAAAGAGCTTCGCCTTTGATGATATGTAACCGTTTTCACATTTGGAATGAAGCGTAGGATTAATTTTTTTATTTATTTTATTTTTTTAAAGTTGAATTGCATTCTTAATTTAGTTCGCCATTAATGACTGGAACGCAGTATTGACCGCAGTGAAGTTTTTCATGCAAAGCCTGTCAAGATGATCTTCTGGCATTTCTCAAACTTCTTGGCTTATCGTTGCCCGCCTAACCTTTTCCATAATCCATCATTCTAAATGGAAACTTTCATTTTCGTTGATCGTCTAGATTTTTACTCTCGCCGAGTATTTTTTTTAATGGAGACGACTGATAAATAAGAAGGAAAGACTATATGATAGCGAAAGAGATCCTTAAAGTGGTTAAATATGCAGAAAAAATAACGATCATCTGAGCAAGTACTTAATATCACGAAAATTGTAATAAAATCATCCTTAAAGGCATCTGGGATCTATTCTGAAACTTCGCAGTTGAGGGTCTTATAAGAATCTTATCGATATAGCCTTGAAATAGATTAAAACCTTTTACACTTAACAAGATCTAAAACATTTATTACGCTTCTTGATAATAAATATTTCTGAATAATTCTCATTAAATTTGATGAGAAAATGTTTGTGTTTTATTCCAGTAGATATACGGAGACCAACCAGCTAGAAAATTTAAACTTTCATTGGTGAAGAACATTTCTCAAATGATTAGATCAGACGTTGAGTTCACCATTTAAAAGGAGAATTTACTATAAATTTAAAATAGCAAAAGCCGTAAAGAAATTCTGAAAGAACAACTGATAATTATAGTCCATCCAGCCTTAGTTTGAGCGAAATGTGATGGCCGTTTCAATTGTTGGACATTGTTACAACAAAAATTAAACAATACATAACAATTAACATGTCCATCACATTTCGTGCAAACTAAGGCTGGAGGGACTATAGAGGATGTGTGGATCAGAACTTTTCTGACATGCAATGAGACTATGCGTGAATTTTAAATTTGCTAAAATTCCATAAAAATGAAAGAAACAGTAATACGTGAATTAGAATGTAAAAATTTTGTGAAATTGTTTTCATACATAAAAAAACATTTTAATAGCTCAATTTTATTATTTGGTCGTGACGTCATTACTTGCTAAACCGTGGCCAACAAGGGCTGTGGTCAAAAACCCTCACCGGTGAGAGAATGGTGACGTAATTTCTCACTGGGCTAAGCGTCCTTTTCTCGGTGAGGACGGTGAGACTAACCGGTTAGGCATAGCAGCACTAACTGGCGTTTCTGACCGCGTTAATATGACGTCACAAATTTCTCACTAGGATTTCTGACCGACCAAGCGCTAACTCTTCTCACCGGTTTTTGACCTTAGCCAAGATAAGGTCCGGAAGCGGAAAAGTCGCCTGGCCATCCGGGTGCTAGGAACAATCCAGCCTTAACTGTTCCCAACAAACGGAAAACATTGATTGTTAACATCCAAGATGGAGACAATGAAGGTTGGATTGTTGCTAGCACCCCGATGGTCAGGTGACTTTTCCGCTTCCAGGACCGCATTCACTACATGAACCATCGATGCAAAATGTCGCGTATGACCTCAAAATGATGTATAATGCTAAGCTTCAGCATTATTGAAGAATGGTTTCAACAAAACAAATGAGTTTCATCGAGGATTATGTAGTGGCAAGCACCCCAGGCCTTGTTATCTCGCTGGCCTCGTTGGTAAACGTAACCCACGAGAAGACTGGTCTGGGCACTCAAAAATCACCTGACCACAGTAGTCTGAGCAACAATCCAAACTTCATTGTTTCCAACAATCCAAAAAACACTGTTTGTTAAAATCCAAGATAAAGACCGTGAAAGTTGGATTCTTGCTCAGACTGTCATGTGACTTTTGAGTGCTCAGGCAACACCTCCTAAAGAGAAAGCCTGTGCACGGAAACCGTCATACATTGTTACATCACCATAGGAGTGCAAATTCAACGCTTATTATTGGTAGAAATACGAATAACAATGCCCTACTTAGATGATGTAACTATGTATGACGTTTCCGTGCAGACGCTTTCTTTTTAGGTGTTGGCTCAGACCTGTCTTTCTCGTTGGCTACGTTGGTAATCCGAGGCCAACGAGAAAAGTTGGGGCATTGTTTCTAACCAAGAAAAAACACTAGTCGCATTCGCATCCTTTCATTTAAGGGAAAGCGGCTTTGTCTTTGCGTTTGAAAAGCAAAGAAAATAAGTTTTCACTATGAATGAAACCGGAAGTGAAAAGATCATTTTTGCTGCTTTTGTTACTTTTGCATCTAAAACAGACATCAAAAAAAAATAAAAATAAAAAAATAAAACACAGACATAACAACATGACGGTACGCCAAAAGCAATTGAACTACCAGTATTTGTTGATTTCCTCGATACTTTTTGATGAAAAACATGATAAATGCTATCGGTATTAAACAAGGTTGGTACTGCTCGTGCTAGCGACTGCGGCGCGAGAGCAGAGTACGTCACGTTGGAGTGGAAGGCGGGACCTCTTCGGGATGAGGTAGTAGGGAGCGGGTGAACCAGCCGGGCTGCGCCGCGCGAACACAGTCGCCCAAATTTGGCTCGTGCTACGCAGCGCCACGCCATTCAGCTTAGTTTGAGGTTCAATTTACGGCGTTGCTTGCGATTTGCGACCCCAAGTGTCTCATATCACTTTAATCGCCTGAATTTCGTCTACATCGTAGTGTAGTTTTTTGAAGGAGATAATTTACACCCTGTATATAAAATAAGACGAAATCCTCAAGCAGAAAGATTGATTAAATGATGTCACATTAAAACTTTCAATTGATTTTTCAATCAACAGAGTGTCGATGTTACGTGTAAACGTGAATTTATATTTTCAATTTCATGATGGGATTGTTTAATTGAATAAATTTTGTAATAAACACAAAAGGTCTTCAATAATGCTATTTCAATAATTTTTTTAACTATTTAGATAAGCGGTAGAGAGATATCAAATGTCTTGATGAATTTAGATACAAGACCTCCAAACCCAAGCCTCTTTGGTTTTTAGTGGTTTAAATGGTTAGCGTTAAAAGGTTTATAGACCTACATTCGTTTAACCACCTTACCACCAAGTGCATGGTAGGAGTCTTTCATGTGAAGATATTCAATCGCAGCCCACGAAAACCTTAGAAGAGTTAAGCCAAGCCCCAAGCCGGCCGCGATTCTTCCAGTGTGGTCTTCACCATGTATCAAAAAACGATAGGAGAAGAGAAGAAGAAGAGAAGGGCCATTAAAGCATCGGCTCTTGTGTAGCTTTTCTCTTTCGAGTGTTCCTTCTCCCATAAACGCTCAACAATTTGATTTCGGTCTCTTGGAGGGAACGTCTAATGACGTAAGCTCCCCCTAATGAGCTTCCTTTTGGTAACAGCTGTGACCGCCATCCTCGACCGCAACAGCCAAAGAGCCGTAAATTGAAAACGCCTTCCGAGAGAAGGATCTTCTTCTGCCGTTTTATGTGTGTATGGCGTTGTTATATTTGTTTAGTGGGCGGCGTGTAAGGCAAAGGCCAATAAAACGACCTCGATTGAGCGAACCGATGGCAGATGAGGCCTCTGACTGAATGCGAGTAATCTCCTTAAAAACCAGGCATTTTCATTGGAATGTTTTGAAATTTAAGTTGGAAACTGAAAAGCTGAAAAGGTGTGGTTCGTAAAAATACTTTAACAACCAAGTTTCTTTGCTCGGCAACCAACGAAGCCTCTGTAAGTGCTGATTCACAGCGCCATATGAGGCTTTGTCGTTAATGGCCATTTCTTTTATTTATTTCTTCAACGAAGTGTTGAACCAACTTGTTGAAGTTAAAACTATCCGATTCAATGGCCTTTCAACAGATCTTTCTAGGGGTTTCTTTGTTCAACAAGTGTTACGGATGCTGACTGAAATTTGCAAATGACTATACCTGATAAGCAAATTGAGGATGGTACTTATTTTTCGAGTGGATGGATTGGGAAGGCTATATTAGAGCCTTTTCCGACGTAGGATATAGTTATTCTGAGCTCATTAAACAGTGCACATAAATGGGTTTGGTGGTTTTAAAACGGGAATAATGTACTTACGAACAAACGCATTTAACCAAATTCGGACAATATTGCTGAAAAATGTGTGCGAAAACGACAGCCCCAATCGTGTAGTAAAAGTTACGTGGTTCGGAAAGTGAAAGCTCTGATCACCTGGGAAAACTCAGCTACCCAAAAGGCAACAGCGTCACGCATTATTTCCCAAATTTGAATCTGGAAGGTCGACACAAATTACGAGTTCATAAGCTGAGCTTCAAGTACAGCTCAAGGAGACAGATCGGAAGCTGTATGAAAATTGTTTGGCCTGAGCTCAGTGGCGATTCGTGATCACGATAGACACAGGCCAATGTCGTGAAACGTTTTCTCGATGATTCGTAATCGTTACCGGATTCAGCTGCAGAGGGAAGCTTGAAGTGCCTAGGTAGAAAAATATGGAAAAATTAACTGCGGATGTTACCAGAGTAAAGTTCTGGAACCATTGTAGAGACAGGAAATTCCTGCTCTGTATGGAGACGACGCAAATAAGGTAAGGATTCACCAGGACAAAGCCTGGAACCCTACTTATCAATACTGGCTTTCATAGTGAGGATCGCGAAAGAAACTGGAATTTGAAGTATACACTTTAGTGTCAACTTGTCAAATCACCCGATATTGCTCCCATGGACTCTTGTGCCTTTGAATTCCTGAAGCGTGGCCTTGGAAACCGCGAATAGTCGAAGGCTTGTAGAAAACTGTTAAAGAAGAATGGGACAAAATTGACTCCACCGTTCTGCAACATGGGCATCCGATAGAACACAATACTGGTGGCCTTATGGTTTTTTTCTCGTAAAAATTCACATTATGGATCGTTTTCATAAGGCTGCATCAACTTTCTGTACTACTTGATGATGGTTTCATTGACGTTGCTCCTTGAGATTTCCAGTTGACAAAGATGTCATTTACAATTTGCCGGGGAATGATAGAAATCTCGCATGCATAAGCAGGCATGACATTCTTTAATGATACCATGTTGGAACTCACTGAACTGTTGAGCGACACGTACTGCACCAATATGTATCACGAATGAGTTCAGGTAGAGATGATTCTATTTATATTACCTCAGATCTAAAAGTGTAAATTAGGACACGTACACCGTAAGACTAGTCACGCGTTGGCGCAAGTGCGTGGAAAGGGATGGGGACTGTGTCAAAAAGTGAATAGTGCATTACATAGACGACAAATGTAAGTAACAGATACAAAAAGTCTGTTTTAAAAATCATATGAAACTGCCCCTCACACCCTGTTTAGTTGAAGTAAGATTCTTTCACGCAGTCTGTGTTTAAAATCGTTTGAAGCTTGAAAATCGGTTACCAAATTTAAAAAATGAGGTGTCGTCACCACGCGACTTTCTTATACGTAAACGTCCTGGTTCAAATACAGAAAAAAATTAAACGACTGTCTAAAATGGCTACTTCCGATAGAAATTTTGAAAAAGTTCGTGAATAAAAGTTACTTTTAATTAGCTTCTAAACACTTTGGTATAGATTCTAAATTTTCCTATACCATCTTCTTATGCCTATACAGGGGGTGAATGGACGACTTTTCATAAATTTAAGGATATGTAGAGGATGATGTGGTGAACATTTTTTATTAATAAACCCATAGTTCCAAACGAAAAGCGACGGAGCCAAAGCTTGTTTGATGTCCTGGTTTGTCAAGCATTGAACTAGGCACGTTTACTACGATGTCCCCTGTTTGCATCTTGTAGGCCTTATGCAGACTGTCAGCTCGGAGGCTATTTTCAAATGGTACCGTCCGGATGCACAGCACATTCGCCAATCACATAATCTTGCATATCAGGTTGGTACGAAATTCCCGTTGTTAGTTTGGAACATTCCGTAAGGGTGAAGGTTTTTTTGCGTTCTACGTTTTGTGCTGTATGAGTTCAGGAATGGACTTTAGTGTGAGGCAGGAAACAGCGAGAACTTCGTACCCAATTACGTACAGAACTGTTACTGGACTGTCCCATTTCAGATCGCCACAAATTATCTCAGTGTTCACATCAATCATGCTGTGGCTCCGTCGCTTTTCGTTTGGGACTGAGTTTATTAATTAAAAAATGTTCACCACATCATCCTCTAAATATCCTTAAAATCGTCGTCCATTTACACTCTGTATTAGCAAAAAACTGGATTTGACAAGAGTAGAACTGGTACTTCCGGTTGGAATTTTGAAAAATTTTGTTAACAAAAATTGTTTAAAATTCTAATTGTAACACTTTTCAATCCTTTCAAAATTTTCATAAACGCAACGGTTAACGAGATATTTCAAAATTTATATTTTGGCGCTGGAGTAAACTGATACTTCCGGTTCACCGATTCCACTGGAAAACTAATCAGACCTCCGGAGAAAGATTATAATCTTAGTTTAAAGTTTGATTTCGATAGCTTTAGCCGTTTGGACGCAATCGTGGACACACACAAACACACACACACACACAAACACGTATATAATGGAGATAAGTGAAATAGAACAAAGAAAATTTATCTTTTTTTTTTTTTTTTTTTTTTTTATTTTATAACATTTATTGTTACATACTTACACAAAAAAAAAATCTAGATCACTGATTTCGTGAAGATCAGTGAAAATCTCGAGGTCGAAATTTTTCGTGATTACTACGTATAAGAAAGTAAAAGTACAGCCATGGAGACAAAACTTTTCAAAACGCCCTTTGGTTGAATTCTGATAAATTTTAAAAAAAATAGAATTTCTCTAACAGACTTTTACCAAGACGACTCTTCGTCGTCACTCTGTGTGTGTTATAGATTAAAACAATTTTATCGAAAGTAGAAAAAAAAAATCAAATAAACTTGAAGCTTAGAATTAGAAAACAAATTCCAGAATCTCGTTGACTCGTTGAGTGAGCAGACAAACTGAAGCAAAAAGGAGCAGGGAAACACGGTCGTTTATTATTTAGAAGTAACAAACAAGTGTGAAGGTGATTGCGCTTGGCATGATCGATTTCTGTTGGCGTTTATTTTTAGAGGGTAGGGTCGATGACGTCATCCGCTCCTGTCCATTGGCGTGGGCGGAAGAAAACTGCTGATTTCCCTACCCACCAGTAAGGGCTCCCTCAGCGTCTGCCTTGCCATCGGCTTAATAAATTTCAATTAGCTTATACAAACACGAAAATTTATGGAGTGACATTATCATTTACCATCGTCTTCTTTGGCTTTTGTTTATTTGTTTCTTTCTCCGAGAGTCTTATCTTTATAGTTTACTATCAACACCCCCCCACCCCGCTCGGGGGGGGGCCGGAATTTTTTTTTCTTGTATATTGTCCGAGCCACTGTGAGATGTTCCATCGGGAACGATGAAAATTAGAAGACTTGTTATCTAAGTGAGAAAAGTGCTAATTAAAGGATAATAAACATTTCATGTGGAACTCTGAAAGAAAACGAATGAAGAAATTTGTTAATTCTGTTGGGGATTTTTCTCCCTTGGTACTTTCGTTTTAATTGCCGTCTATCGATAATTTTCTTAATGAAAGAAAGAGTGCGAGGAAACATTTTAATACGGTTACATCGTCGACTATCAGTAGTCTTTTCTACACACGGATCATCGGCCTCGGTGGCTCAGCGGTTGCGTGATCGCCTCTGATGCCCGAGTACGCGGGTTCGATCCCGGCCGAGGACGACGAGGATTTTTCAGGGGGAAATTCTGAGATCACGCACTTCCTTCGGAAGGGAAGTAAAGCCGTTGGTCCCGTGTAGTCGTTTGCCGGCTGCACGTTAAAGAACCCTTGCGAGACAAAATTTGCGGCCCCTATAACGCCGTCCTGAAATGACCATGGCAGTTGAAAAGGACGTTAATACCAAATAAACCAAACCAAACCAATCTACACACGGATCAGAACAATGTGCCAAACTTACATAAATTTAACATAAGGAAAGATCTTGTATTGCTGCAAAATATACGAGGTGCATTCAAGTTCTAAGGTCTCCTAATTTATTTTTGAAAAACTATAGACCCTAGAAAGCTGAAACTCCCGTGATTTATCCACATAGTCAACCTTTATCCGTAGACATTTTTCACAATGCTGACGCCATGATTGGTAGGTCGCCGCAAATGCTTCTTTAGGAACCAGTTTTGTCTACTGGAAAATCGCTTATGCAAGAACGGAATAAAGCTTCTGCTCATCGAGCGGCTTTTCAGTAGGCAAAACAGACCACTATAGAAGTGTTTGCAGCGGCGATACAATCGTGGCGTCAGCGTTGTAAAAAAATGTGTACGGCTAGAGGTGACTATGTGGACAAATGACGGGAGTTTCAGCTTTCTAGGGTCAATAGTTTTTCAAAAATAAATTAGGACTTGAACGCACCTCGTATAAGAAAACAATGAGAGACAAGGATTAAGCAATACTATGAATATTTAATGAACGGCTGACACGTTTTGAAGAATACTCCACCGGCTCGGCTCTGTTGTTAATCCGGTTTTTTTATACAGTTTGAAGTCCTGCGATTCAAGCGTGTACACACTTAAGGAATAGTTGGGTGAAAGCGTTGACCACTGTCGTTTGAAACAGGGCACCCGTGTCCAAAAATCGACAAATGAAGAGAAAAATTAATAAGACTGAAGATATTCTTCAAACATATTATTATTACAAAGTAGAAAAGAGAAGGCAAAATTCCGCGACCTTGTCTCGAGCCTTGTGCATGTTTTGGAATGTCTTCTGCTGGTATGGAATTGGTACCTTGACGCGCTCTAACTAATGCAGCTATTGATAAGCTGGTAACAGAATAAACTACACAATCAACATATTAATTTGTGAATTGTGTAAGGTTTTTCCCCCTTGTTATTCGTTTTCACCATATCTAGATCTCCACAGTTTCTTGGCTCCTTTAGCATATTTTATTACCAATAAGCTGTTATATGTCTACTTGGACTTCCCTGAAGCTACCAAATCAACTCAACTGGCAGAGCATGCCTCCGATCCGCAAATCGTGGATCCATCAAAGGCGTGGTCTCTGTTTTTTCTTTCCTTTTATCTTTTGTAATTATACAGGGTGGATACAAAAATGAGCTCCCCTTTTATTTTAGTAACCGAAACAGATATGTCAATTTTGATGAATCCCACAATGAATTGAAAGATATGGGTGACAAATCTTAACAATCACATATTGAATTTATAGTTACCTCCCTATGCACTTCATAAAGACATTTGAATGTTCAACATGCAAATCAAGAAATTATCAAAAATTACCATAATAACAGTCACTTTCATGAGGAAAACCAAATAAAAGGCACGTGTCAGCATACACACAACAATTCTAGGATAGCAAGCTAGACTGTTTCTGAAATGGTCAACATCATCTTCTGCTTTGGATTGTTGGTGATCCGTTCATCGGATTATGGAAATTTGTTTTGTTTTGTTCGGAATTCCATGCTGAACAAGTCTTAGGATTTTTCGTGTATCTGTTACAGTTTTTAAGATAGGATTTGAATGTGTCCTAATTTGCATATTTGGGATGATGAAAAGTGCAGCATGGGATAGGTCCCCCACAACTTCCTATTCATTGGATTCATCAAAATTGACATATTTGCTTCGGTTACGAAAATAAAAAGGGGGAGGGGCTCAATTTTGCATCCACCCTGTATGTTTGAAAAATATCTTGTCTTTGAGGTTTAAATTTAAATATCAATGGAATAGCAAGGAAACTTAATGGAATGTTGTAATCTTATCAGGCTCTTTTTGAGATTAAGCTTCAAAAACAATCCTATGAAATCCTTTAGTTTTCCATCCATTTCACAAAGCTTACGCTTATTATTCAGTTTTTAAAAATAACTAATTGTATCCACTTAAAATGTTGAACAAGTTAGCATTAATGGTTTATAAACTCACAGTGAATTTCATTTCATGGACTCATTATGTTAGAACTCCGGAGGAAGTGATTTCTCGTAGTTTTTGTATGTATTTTTGATCTATGACCAAATCAGGAAAAACAATTATTGATTAAAGAAGAGGGAGGAGAGGATACGTTCTTAAAGGATTTTCAATCATCATCTTCTGGAGAAACGAACTGTAGCATTAAGAGTAGGAAATTAACAACTTCCTGCCTGTCATTTATGAATTCATAGCAGGAAGTCAATCTCATCATTAATTTCAAGTGGAAAACGATAAGAAATGAGGCAGTTTAATAAGAACTTAGAGGAAGACTTTTTTAAAAAAAATAAACTCCTGCTTTTCTAGTTTCACTTAACATTTTGAAGTTACACATAGAAGTTTGATTTCAGTTGAAAAGAAAATCGGAGGAATATCATAGTCCCTCGAAAATGAAAAGAGAAAATGTTTACATCCATTTTCATAATGATGACGAAGTTCCGTTTGAACGGATACGTCAATCCAATTTCAATGGAGTTAGAGTTTGAGGACCCCCTTGCTTGTGGAATGTTCCCTCGAAGAGCCTTCGAGACTCATTCGAAATGTTTGCTCACATTCCACACATTCCAAGAAAAGTCGCACAATGATAAGCCACAAGCCAAGTGCGAAAGGTCTTTCGAAAGCTGCTGCTGCTGATGGTACCTCTGACGCTTGAGCGTAGAGAAGATCGGAAAAGGTTTAGTTCGATGATTTGAAAGTTGTCTTATTTATATTTGTTTCAAGGTTTCGTGAGTAAAAGGAAAAATAAAATATTAAAATAGACAGTTTGTTTTATACACGGTGTTTCTAAAGGTAGTTACCAAACGTTACACACAGTTAGAGGACAAAAAACAAACAATTGTTACCATAGCATTGCGGATCGGAACCCTATCATTCTCTGGCTAAGGCGGAGAGAAGTGATGTAATGTGCAAATAAAAAAACCCAACGTAATATCAATTAGCTTACTGACACGTGAAAACAACACTTACAAAAGCTGCTCAAAGTGTCCACCAGCCATGTCGATACATGCATTGCATCGTCGCAACATTGACTCCGCATTTACCATTTACACTGAAATTTTCACGCTCTAACGCGCGCATGCACACTGCGCACTCCGGATGGTAAAAAAATTACGGTCCATCGGTAAATGCGCTTGTAAGGTGTAAGCAAGCATAAGGTATCGATATTATTTGAAAAAATGAAAGGAAAATTCCGCGACCTGGATTCGAACCAAGAACTTCGTTTATCACGCTCGTTGCCTCTACCTGGTCCGAGTTCAGTTCGCAGAAATTTTTCTTACATTTTCTTCCAATAATATCATTACCTCAAGCTTGGATCAATAATTGGAAAGGAGGTATTGCCGATGTACGAGCCGGGGGTGCCGGCCTTTTCACTGGGCTTTCATCTTAACTACCTTATACTCACATGCCAAAAGTCATGGGTAAGCACCTAAGAACGTCTGGGACATCCTCTAAACCGGCGAACTGCCACAGTGCGACGTGGCATTGATTCCACAAGTCGGCGGAAGACATCTGAAGACATTGCCTACAATTCGGACTAGAGAGCTTCCCACAATTGCACAGTTGTTTGAGGTGCAGGAGCCCGTGAATGAATGGCCCTCTCGAGCACATCCCAAATGCGTACAATTGGATTCATCCCATATCATGCGCTGGAATTGCCCCGAATGCTCCTCAAACCATTCGCGAACAATCATGGCCCGATGGCATGGTGCCTTGTCGCCCTGGAAAATCCCATCGTTGTCAGGGTATGTGAAGTCCATGAAGGGCTGCAGATGGTCAGCAAGCAGCTGGACATAGCGCTGGCCAGTCAGTGAATATCTACCTTAACCAAAGGGCCCAAGCCTTGCCGCGAAAAACACCCCATACAATTACGGAGCCACCACCGGCTTGCACAGTGCGGGCTTGACAACATGGGTCCATGGCCTCATGGGGTCTGCGCCACACCCGAGCCCTACCCTCAGCTCTTATCAGCTGGAATCGAGATTCATCAGACCAGGTCACACGTTTCCAGTTGTCAAGTGTCCAGTCGATGTGTTCATGGGCCCAGGAGAGACGTTGCTGACGATGTCTTGTCGTTAACAAGGGCACCCTCGTGGGTCTTCTGCTTCCATATCCTATGACACCAGATTTCGTTGCACAGTCCGCATCGATACAACTCTAGTATCACCCTGGTTAAAATGTGGTGTCATCTGGCGTAGTGTCAGTTGCCTGTTAGCGGTGACCATCCTACTCAGACGCCGTTGGTCCCGTTCATTGAGAAGATGTGGTCGACCACTGCGTTGGTAATGCCGTCAAGTTGGTACTCTCGGTAGACTCTTGAAACTGTGGACCGTGGGATGTTGAATTCTTGAGCCACCTCCGAAATTGAATGACACATACGTTGTGCTCCACATACCAGGCCACGTTCGAACTCGGATAGCTCTCGTCGTGTAGCCATTGGCACCTAAACACCTCACCCCTTACTCATGACTGTGTAACTAACCTGCTGACACTGATTTGCATATTTATACTGTTTGCACATGATGCTAATGCCACTTGAAAAATTGTCCACAGCTATCACATGACTTTTGGCATGTGAGTGTATAGTCTTTAGGAAACTTGGAAACAGCCTTACAGTATCGTGTCCTCAGTAGCCCAATACGTAGAAGCGACAAACGTGATACTCGTGGTTTCTGGTTTGAATCCATGTCGCGGAATTTTCCTTCCGTTTTCCCCTCCCCCTATAATATCATTAATAGTTGGTCTTTATATGCCAGGTTCATTCGTTCAATTTCAATTTTTAGAATAAACCAGCGAGCTGGAGTTAAATAAACATTTATGATATTTATTTTAATAACTTTCTGTTAAAATTCCACCGCCAAAGAAATTAACTACACTGGCTGATAAAAAACTGAAGCACCCAGAAGGAGTGCATACCATTATCCTATTTCGGAACACATGCATACCATTGACGTGCGAGTAAACGATTAGATTCACAAGGATCTGTAATGTCTAGAACGCTCACCAGAGTGCATTCATGATGTCACCGCATTGTTAAGTTGCTAGCAGTCAACTGCTGTGCGTCCGACAGTTACGCAAGACGTTCAGAGAGGATTACTGTACTGTACAAAGCACCGGCGATGCCTCGCAGACGCGTTAGACATCCTATTCACCGTGCAGGTTCAACACCTTCTAGACACAAGGCCTCGGCACGAAAGACTCTAACGTCAAACAGTAGGTATCAAGGCCAACTATAAATACAGGCCAGGGCAGTCTTAAACAGTGTAAAAGGTGATTTTCGACTGCCCCGGTCTGTATTTATAGTTGGCCTTGCTGCCTACTGTATGACGTCATTCTTCCGTGTCGAGGCCTTGTATCTAGAAGGTGTTGGCAGCTTCGGGTCGACCAACAAACACCACCCCAAGGGAGGACCGTCGTATGCTGCTCCAAGCATTAAGGAATCTCATGGCATCGGCACCCGCCATCCGCGAACATGTACTGGAGACTCTACAACACCCCGTGAGTTCCCGCACAGTGTCTCGACGACTCGCATCCGCCGGATTGGGGTCTAGCCGCCCCATGCGTTGATTGCCATTAACACCACAACACCAACGCCTACGTTTAGAGTGGTGCTTGCCCGGGAGGCATGGACAGAGGACGAATGGGGTCGCATCTTGTTTAGTGATGAGTCCCGCTTCTCCACGACCTCCGATGACCATCGTGTTCGCGTATGGCGGCGTCGAGGGCATAGGGCACAACCCTCTCATATTCTGGAAAGACATACAGGCGCAATCCCTGGCATCATGGTGTGGGGAGCCATCAGATATGCGTTCAAGTCACATCTAATAGTGCTTGGCAGACTTTGACGGCACACCGATACGTCACAGACATTCTGCGTCCGCACGTCCTACCGCTTCTGGCACAGCACCCTGGGACATTGTACCAACAAGATAACGCAGTCTATGGACTAACCACAGCATGTTGAGGTCCTCCCGTGGCCAGCAAGATCTCCGGACCTCTCCATCACTGAACACGTGTGGGATGAGATTGGAGGGCGACTCCGTCCCACTACCAACCTGCGGGATCTGGAGGGACAGCTGCAACAACTGTGGACTGACCTGCCTCAGGAGAGGATCCAAAGGCTGTTTAACGCCATTCCGAACTGCATAAGGGCATGCAACGGGGCCAGAGGGGGTGCCACACGCTTTTGACATAGCGCCAACATTCCAGCTGTACTGCCAACGGCGTTGTTTCATCCCGTACAATCAGTACAGTAAAGTCACATGTTCTTTCATCATATGTCGTTTCATTCACTTTCAGCATGGTTGAAGAAAACATGGATGGAAAACTCCTGTGTTAAAAGCGTGAGTTTTTTTCAGTGGCGCCCTCGGACGAATTGCAAGCACATTACATTAATTAGGGAACAAAAAATGGCGGCAACAATAGAAAAGCTGTGATTTCTAATTTGTTATAATGAGATAGGAAACAGTGTTATAACATCCATATTATAACAAATCAGAAATCACAATTTTTCTATCGATTGTCGCCATTGTTTGTTCGCTAATTAATGTAATGTGCTTGCAATTCGTCCGAGGGCGCCACTGAAAAAAACTCGCGCTTTTAACAAAGGAGTTTTCCATCCATGTTTTCTTCATCCATGCTTTCAACCATTCCTTCTGAGTGCTTCACTTTTTTGTCAGCCAATGTATAATTACCTGAGACTTAAAAATTATTTTCAGCGTAAAGTCTTTATTATTATTCACATGTTCAAAATTATTTTCCTATGCTTTGCTCAGTGGCTTTGTTTATGCTCTGTAAAGATAGAATCAATGAATATTATCGTGCACCTATATCTGGTACCAGACACTTCTTTGGACATGTGCCTGGGTTAACGCCTTCCATAAGGGTCGATCTAGTCTTTATTGTAGTTCATCATTGGTAAACACTGAGAACAGAATGAACGTCGAGATTTACAAGAAGTTATTTTGCCATACGCGATGAATGATGCGCAAGCGCGAGTGGCATCGTAAGAAAGGTCTCTTGAGAGAAAGTTTAGACTTATTTAGAGCCATTAGCGTGCACGACCTACATTTTATGAGGTGCTGTGATTATCTTTCCTATTCGCTACTTTCAGTTTAGGTAGCGCCGCCCTTGTGGGACTTACTTGAACGGAGCTAAGTAGGATTCGCCGTAGTTTAAATAAGGCTCAGCAAGTTGTTGCAGCTAAAGAAATGAAAGGAAACAGTAACAGATACTGCCATGTGTAAGGCTGCACATCAAAAACGATGTTACATGCAGTAAGATTACATTTTTTCCCAAAAAATAAAGCAATTAGAAAAAGTTGGGAAGTAAAAACTTACAATGGGGGGGAAAAAGCACAGATACCATGTTATCAACACAATTTTTTTTCATCACCACCATGTAAGCAGAAATTAGCAACGTTAGGGTAAAAGATGGAAAATATTTACCTATTTTAACATATATTACTAACAAAATGAAATAATATTCAAAATTTGTTTTTAAAAGTTTATTTCACGTACAATACGTTTACGTGCACGTAATTTTACGGTAAAATATCTATTTCTATTGTTAGGTGCATTAGTTTTGATAACATTGTTTTGTTTGTGGGGCATTAATAAGCAAAAAATTAGATCGTTTATTATCATCTTGAATCTACTTTTTCATATTTAATCAACTAATAACTTCTCGGTGGCCGAGAGGGCTGGGTCGCAGGCTTCAGTGATCCTTGGGTCACGGGTTCGAATCCTGCTGTTGCATGGATGTTGTGTTTGTCTCTTACTAAACATGCGAAAGGCAACGGAAAAAAACCGCATTAATATTCCTAGTGCGCCATTAACAATTTGGTCGCCAACCTCCGGTAGGAGATGGCACATTAAGAAGAAGAACTTTCCAACTAAGAAATAAATTTTTTTAAACATGCCAGCATTAAAACGAAAGTTAAAATCAAGTGGCGTTCCTAGCAAGTGCTCGCCACATCAACCACTTGCAAAATATACCATCATACAGAAAAATATCATACAATGTAATATTCAAAGAAAGTTGATGGAAAACGGATGGTGAGGTGGATCCTACTTTCGCCGCCATTTTTCAAAAACAGCAGCGCCCTCTATATTCACTGAAAATAGCGAATATAGAAGAACTATTACAGCTCCAGGGTAATTATTATTTTATTAACGAAATTTCCCCCTTATCAAATGCAGAGCAACTACATGCCTAAGATGGAAAAGGGCCTACCCGTAAAGACGCTAGTATAGCTTTATCAACAAAATATTTTTAGCAACTTCTATAAAAACGTTTTTTCTAAAAGTATAGGGAGTTGAATTAAGATTATTAGTTTTGGGTCTAAATGTCTAATCATTCCCCTCCTTAAATATAAGCTGGTCAACTGTCCTTTACTATATCATCATATATGAAATTTTTCAGTTATTCACATAAGTTCGTTTGTCCATCAAGACGAATACAGAATGCATGACACATAGGAGGGGCATCATAAAGTCATTGAAATCATTCCACGGTGGTAGAATCAGTTCATCTCCACATGTGCACTTCTCAGGGCCACACACTTTTCCCAACGATGGACGACTTGCTGGATGCCACTTTTATAGAAACTCTCCTTTCGGCTGTTGAAGAACTGCTCCACCTCGAAGATGACCTCGTCGTCGTCTTGAAAATGCCGTCCACGAAGCGGGTTCTTCAGGCGAGGGAAGAGGAAGAAGTCGCTTGGGGCCAGGATGGGTGAATACGACGAATGGGGCAGAGTCAGTATTTGGAAACCCAGCTCCGCCGCAACGTGCATGAGCGGAATGTGCTGGTGCTTTATCGTGCAGAAGTCACGGTAGTACGCTTCCATGATTGTCCGGCCTTTCCTTCACAATTTGTGGCTCGTGATAAATGAAAGGGGTCCGTTCCGAGGTTAGTCTTCCACGCTTGTCTGGCCGCACTGGAAACGATCATGCCACATGGCGAATGTCTCGTACGATGGAGCATTGTCACCATAAACGGACACTAAGTCCTCATGGATTTGTTTGTCGTTGTTCCCCTTCAAATGCAGGAACCTTATCACGGCTCGCACCTCCAATTTTCCGATGTTGCTTTGTATCCTCGAGGAAGTTCGCTTCCCAGTGACACCACACAACTTCAAAATCGGTCGCTCTTTCATGTTGATTGCAATGACTTTATGACCGCACTTCGTATCTCTTAATTCTGGTCTATCATCAGAAACATACTAGTCAAACTCTTTTTCATTCAAGACGAACCAGAAGTAGAAATACTATTGTAAAGTAATGTTTAATGTATTTCATGTACAGAATATCAGAAGAAGGACTGGCCGTTTTAAAATGGAATAGCAGGCAAATGCTGAGAATTATTAAAGTTACTTTTGCAGGTGATTAAGGATTTTGTTTTGATTCGTTTCCTTGTATTTGCGGACCAATCTTTTTGGACTGCGCCTAATGACATTCTTAATGATCTGCACGTTTGATGCCGTAATGGCTGACCGCCAATTCATCTAAATCATTAAAACAGTTATAGGAGAAAACTTATATGAATCGGTAGTGTTAGGCGTGAGTTGGCGGACATTGATGAACGTCCGCGGTCGGCCAAGACGGGACCAAACGTGCAGGCCGTTAAAAATGTCATTGTGCACTGTCCGAAAAGAATCGTCCGCAAAAGACAAGGATACGTACTAAAATAAATCCTTGTATAATCTCCTGCTATTTGCCTGCTATTCCATTTTAAAAATCGTCCGACCTTTTTAGGATATCCCGTAAATAGAATGTTTTAAACTCTATTGAATTTATTTATGTAGTGAATCACTTTGGTCATGCGTTTCAGCATTGGAATGCATTTCTCTCGGATAGGGGAACTTATTGTATTCGTTTTAAAACCAATGCTTCATGAAAGAGAAATTTTAAATACATTATTTTTTATTGATAAACAATATGTTTTCGGCAAATAAAACAGGGGGGGGGGGGGCTAACTATCCCTTGCTTAAATTAGATTTAAACCCAAAACTCATAAGATCTCAAATGGTAAATTTTATTCCTTTTGTGTATGCTTGCGTCTTTAAAATCTTCTAAGTTGAGAAGAAAACCGAGAAAACTTGCCACATTACATTTTCTACATAGAAAAGAATTTTTTAACAGAGACTGAATTCGACTGCTCTGCTACTGCTCTAGTTAGGCTATTGAACGATCGTTGGAATCCTTGAGGGGCTATATAAATGACTGGAAAATCGCTGTTGCAATCTCATTTTAATTTCAGAATCCTCAACGCTCAAATTGTCAGTGCAGCTTTATGCTGGATAATGATAAAAGTCAAGGTGACCTGGTTACAAGAAACGTGCTCGTATTCTCTTACTTTTGCATAACGGTAAAATATGCATATGAGGAAGATGCGAGATAGAAATACCGCAGAAATACTTTTACATAATCTGGCTTAAAGAAGAACCAGCACAATTCTAAAGTTAAAACCAACTCGGCTGAAGAACTCTTCAAATTTATAACAGTAGTAAATTCTCTGACCCCATTAACACATTTAATTAGTTTAGCACGAAGAAAACAATGTTGAACGTTTCGTTTGATGGCGAGTAAAAATTGCAACCTTTGAAGATGGTCGGGTTCCTCTTTAACCGGTGGTACAACCCGAAGAGCAAATCACTCGGGCTTCTTTGCGTGTCTGTCTCTTTCCTTCGGGTCGTGATCCTCTTTCTCGTTCCATCGTTCCGTCTCCCTCGTTTGCTCGGAGAACTCGAAAAGAAGCGCTTCGTACATCCCGAAATATTTCGCCTAATAAAGCACCCGTTTTGGTGCCAAATCGTTGGAGCAAAAGACTGAAAGAAGCCGGCCAATGCCAAATCAACAGCTGTGCCCCATCCTCAAGAAAACACAACAACATCACAAAACGGAATGGGCTGAGGCCTTTATGGTTGACAGAAGGATTATGAGTCTCGTAAAGAACAATGGATCTAATTGTAATACCTTGCAGCTCACGAAAATAAAGGGGCTCTTAAAAGTCTAATAAAACCTTATAGAAAACTCGCGAGATCGTAAATAAATGAATGACGTTTGTTCCTTCTTGCTCAGCAATTATTTATTTAGTTCTGAAATGGATCTTGTTTCGCTAAGTACCGCGAGTAAGAGAATGTTAACTAGACTATCTAAGATAATACCCGCAGCTATTGAGCGTCGACTCTTTCCTTGATTGAGATCCACCTTCGATTTTCCAAAGTCTTGCAAAATTGGCTTTGCCGGACCACGTAACAGTAATAATTCATCAAGACACTACTCATGTTTTTACACCTCTGCTATTATACTTATCTCGAAAATTATTTGCCTCTCGTATCTCTCTGCTAGAAACTTAAAACGTGAAAGATTAAATAACAATATAAATGCTACCGTTGATTAATAAATGAGAGCATCCAATGTTGCATACCAGTTCAGTTTTTCTAAGATCGACAGTTTATGTTTGGCACTTCATATCTCAAATGAAAAGTTACATATCTCTTAGAAACCAAAGATAAGATTAGTTTTAAGCCAAAAAAAAAAGCGAAGAACTTCACAAAATCCAGGTATCATCAACAACAAAATTAAGTATAAATAAACAAAGTGTTGCGGCCCTGTAATTAGTCTAATACTACATGCGCACTAGCAGAACTAGTTTTGAAAACACCAATTTTAAAAAAATTAGATTAAAAAAAACAAACCGATTATACAAACACTATCACTCACCAGACATTAGAACTTAATTATCTTTTTCATGTACCAGACATAATATTTCGGATATTGATATATATCGAATTATCACTTATGTCTGGACTTTCGATTCTTTGATTGTCCAAATTTTCTCGCTGAAGAAGCTGACGTTGTCAGCGAAATGTACATACGAGGTATTATACTCTTGTTGTGGAATAGTGTTTTCGTCTTTTATTTCTGTTTTAGATAACCATTGTCCACAGTTTCTGGCTTGTCTATTGTATATGAAAAGATAATCAAGTTTTAATGTCTGGTGAGTGATAATGAGAATGGTATATTTGTACAACTGTTTTTTAGTCTAGTTTTTAAAAACTAGTCTTGAAAATTGGTGTTTTTAAAACTAGTTCTGCTAGTGCGTATGCAGTAAAATACTCTTTTTTGTCATTTTTTGCGTAAAACACGTGTCGGAGTGACGAATTATGGATATAAACGCATGGAATTGTGGGATGCTTTGCAATGAATCATGGAAAACAACTAGTTCTAAATCTGAAAAAAACCCGTTTATGTTAAAACACAAGTTTGTTTCCGAAAAAAACTAGTTTTAAAAATGTTGTGTCCGCACTATAGGGATAAAACTAGTTTTTTGAAAAACTAGTTTCTTTTGCCTAATGCGTATGTAGAATGATGGCCGAACAAAACGTAAATTTTTCCGGACTAAAAGGAAATACAAAATTGAAGTTGCAGGAAAATCGGTAATGGATCTATAAATTGAAATATTTTTTGTATTAATCTCTGTAAGTAATAATAATGATGTCCGAATGATTTAATATAAAAGTTCACTGTGGATAAATAACACGATAGGAGAAAAGTTAAAAAAAACTCTTGTCCACAAAATAAATGCTTACGTATGTTACATTAAAGCATTTATTTTGTGGACAAAAGGTTTTTTCCTTTCTCCTATACAAGTTCTCTACTGATTTCCCGGCAACTGATGGTCCGGCGACTGTGAAATTCCAATTTTTCGGCAATTGTTTTAGTCCGTACAAATTTATGAAAATGAATTTTTCGTATTGTTCCGTATATAGTGAAGACATTCTGGAGAAAGTACTGCAATGATTAAGTGATTATAATGTAGAAAAAGACAGGAAAAAATTACGCACCTTGATCAGGGATCACGAGTATCGCTTTCACTGTATGCTCACTTAGACAAAAAAAACTGAATTTTCTTTTAAATAATTATACAGGGTGTAGAGGAAATTCCCGAAGCAGTCGAATAACTTTAGGATAAAAAGTGCTAGAGTCATTAAAACCAGGTCTCTAAATGCCCGATTGAATAAAAGTATTCCCATCTCCCCTAAGAAATTACAAAAACTTACTTTTGAGATATGATAGATAGAGAAAAAATTCCAAATACAAAGTTGTAAGCATTACCGATTTAGTAGAAATCCACTCCATGCATAAAGAAAACAAAACCAAAATACTCGTACAAAGGGGGAGAAAACTTCATAGATGTTGTAAAACGTATCCGTTGCAATATTCACGTATACAGCAGCAAACTCACAACTCCCTATAATTTAATATTTTACACATTGGAAGATTGAATAAAATTTAACAAAACAATCAATATCTATCAACTAGATAGTGGGTGTCATGACCTAGATCACCTGACATGAAATGACCTCCGTATCAACTTTTCAGAATTTTTCGTGGGCCCCTTCAAGTCGAATTCACGTGCTAAAACAGTGAGTGTAAAGAATACCAAGATAATGGCAAGTCGTATAACAATCGATTCATCAAAAATGAATACACTGTTACTCTCTGTTTGTTTTAAGTATGTTGACGTGAGCTCGCGCACGATTGCCTAAATGCTCATAATCTATATTATTAAGTAGCGGAAGAATGGAGTTACTTATTGCTTTTACAATGTCCGTCCGTCCCCTTCATAATTTCTATATTTTTTGAGGTAGAGCGTTGAAATTCGGAATGTAGCTTCTATGGGCATGTCAACCTTCACTATTTAGTTTGGTTTTGATTGGTGAACTGGAGTCGGAATTACGGGTGTAGGAGTCAGAGGCAACAAAAGATCTATGTGCTATTTAGATACGTAAAGGAGCGAAATTCAGTGTAGACAAGATCTACATGATTATGAAGTTTAGGCCCAGTTGTTTCAGTGGGGTCGGAGTTACGGGGTCTTTAGAACTATGGCAACATATGGCATATTATATATCATACGAATGGAAATGATGAGAAAGGAAAGAAGATAATCTCTTTTACATTTTCTACATACTACGTTCAAGAAAATCAATTTTTTGATTAAAAAAACTTGGGGATAAATTTTTTGATTGTTATTCCTAGTTGCAGATAAAGGAATAACAATAGATGACCGAAGGGTCCGCTACTTGCCTATACCCTACTCGGGGCGTGGGGGGGTCAATTTCTTGCTAACAAATGTATAAATGTTTTTCTGCTTCACGGCTAAAGCTCCTCCTTGGAATGTTTACAAGATTTTATTTTTTCTTTTGTTTTATCATGGCCCAAAAGTTAGTTTTCGTAATTTCTCAGCGTCTGTACTACGGGCGCTGGGGTAAGTTTTATTCAATCAGGCATCGGCACTTTGTTTCATAATTGGTGTCCCGTCTTTAGGTCCAAATAACGGCTCAAG
>JAHWFO010018671.1:2773909-2828937 GCA_023313115.1 Rhysida immarginata | reverse complement strand
CTTCTTCCTCCGAAAGAGACAGCCGCGCGAGCCACCAGCGCAGCCCTCCGATGAGAAGAACGACGGAGCCTCCTGTATCGTCTGGGAAGCCCAAGTCTCAACGGATACAGGTCAGCAGGTGCGCCATTAAACATCCTCAATGAAGGTCATCTCCCTGAACGTGCGTTCTCTTGGTTCCTCTTTTAAGCAATCGGTGTTGTCATCGTTCATTGCCCTGTACAGGCCGGACATCTTGTTACTTCAAGAAGTAAAACTCGCCAGTTCACAACAGTGCTACGACCTTCCGGGCCTTCGCAGTCAATACACCAACGGACAATTCTTTATCAACTTTTCGTCACTAAATGGGAAAGGGGTTGCCTCCATCATCTTCAACCCCTCCATTCTGGTGTCGAACTGTGTGTGCATGACTGCGAGTGCAGGGTAATCTCTTCGGGCATTTCAACAGCTGGTGTCAATTTACTATTGCTTAATGTATATGCACCGTGTAAAACAACAGAGAAACCAACGTTTTTCAGTGACTTAAATAACTCTTTGTGTTCATCGTTGCTTGTAGTGATTGCTGGTGATCTAACAGCCATCCAGACGTCAACAACATCTTTTCGTCTGGTCACGTGTATCGTTTGTGCCAGCAAATGCATTGTACGACTTATGGACACACCATCCACAAAATAGTCAGCTTGAGTCTACTTTCCATCAAGGGCCCACTATTTCATCAAGATTAGACCTTTTTCTCGTTGACAATGCATTTGCTGGCTTGCCTGGAAAAATGGAGGTAATTCCGTGTTCATTCTCCGACCACAGTGCCATCATGTGGTCTTGGAATCCTCCATTTCCTGTATCATCTACAGGCTCTGCAGTCCATCGCAATTGGTTTCTGAATGTTTCTCTGCTCGACGAGGAGGAATACAAGAGAATGTTTGTTCAGTTCGTCGAAAAACATCTTCATAATGTGCCTCTTACGCTTGCTTCATGGTTAGAACTAAAAATCAAGATCAAACGTTTCTTTCGGAAGATTGGGTTGGATGCTGCTCGTCGTCGACGTCGTCATCTCCTCATGCTACAAGAGATTCTTCGGCTCATTCAAGTATCTACCCCGAAGGAGGAGTTCGAGATGGAGATTCGTCAGGTGAAGAGCGAGATCAACGCTCTAATGATCCGGAAGGCGGCCGGCGTAGCGCTCAGAGCCAAACTTTCCTGGGCGACTGACGTCAGGAATTTTTCATCAGCAGCGTTCGCCGAGGAGAGACGACGTGCCAACAAAAAACGATGTCATCGATTGGTGGTGGAAGATGGGGAAGTGAATTCTGACCACGACATCTTGTCAGCTTTTCACGCCCATTTTTCATCCTTTTTCGATAACCCAATCATTCCGTCAGACGAAACGAAGCAGTGGATTGACGCGCTAAGACCTTTTTCTGAGGATGCTGACCTGTCTATCTCTCCTCCCTTTTCCGAAGACGAAGTCAAGAAGTTCCTGTCAGCGGACGGTCGCCAGCCCGGGTATGGATGGCATTCCATACTAATTTTACAATGCGACATGGAATCTTCTTGTGCCTTTCTTGATACAAGTGTTTAATTCGATCATCAATGACCCGTCTTCCATCACACCAGATTTCACCATAGGGAAAATCATTCTTCTCCCAAAAGTGCCGAATCCAGAACTTGTTACCCAGTGGAGGCCAATAACCCTTCTCAACACGGACTATAAGGTCTTCACTGGAGTATTGCAACAAAGACTGAAAATGTATGCAGAAGAGTTTATTAACCCCGGACAGTCCTGCTCAATTCCATCACGCAGGATGTCCGACAATCTAGTTATGATTCGGTGTGTGATGGAAGAGGCATGTGCTCGTCATCAAACCCTTGCTATAATAAGCCTTGATCAAGAAAAGGCCTTCGACAAAATGAACCATGAGTTCCTTTTTGACATTTTTCGACACCTTCGTCTTCGGACTTTTGCCACGATTATTCCGCCACATCATGTATATTTCGGCCACATCATGCGTGGCGATTAATGGTTCCATATCTACCACCTTCAGCCTGCTTAAAGGTGTTAGGCAAGGGTGTCCCCTCTCCCATCTTTTACTTGGAGCCATTATTACAATATCTAAATCGCTACCAAGATGTTCGAGGATACAATCTTCCAGCTGCATCGATAAGCATCAAGTCGTTAGCCTATGCGGATGACATGGTGCTTTTTGCGTCAGACGCATATTCCTTGAGCATCTACAAAGAAACATGTAATCGCTTTAGTACTTCGACGGGGAGCACCATCAACCTCGTCAAGTCTAAAGGAATTGCCATTGGGAATTGGACCAGAGTTTATCTTAATAATTTCCCAATATCATGGTGTGACCGAATTACAGTGCTGGGCTACGTGTTCTCCTTCAAACCGAATATGGATCTCATACACTGGCAACAAGTGGTTGAAAAGTGCATTTCTCGCCTTGACCAAAACTTCCGGTTTTCAACATCTATGTTTGTCAAGGTGAGATACATTAAGACTCATGTGCTTCCAGTTCTGACATCCAAGTGCCTATTCACCTTACCTTCGTATAATCTACTCAACAGACTCCGTGGGGCAATGGTGAACTGTGTTTGGGGGACGACTGCTCAGCAACGTCAACCATTGAGAGCAGCGTTCCTCTTTATTTCCTTGGAGAGAGGGGGGTTGGGTTTACCCAATATTAAACGATACCTCATTGCGGCCAGGCTGGCTGCCTTGATTCGGGTATTCCTTAGCCCTCCCCCTTTATGGGTAAACTTCTTTTTCTTACATCTAAGGGTTTTCTTTAAGGTGAATAGGCTTCCGTTATCTCCCTTGTTGCCAGTAGTGATGTGTCAACACCAACCAGACATTTACAAAGCCTTCAACCTGGACTTTGTATTAGTTTTACCGATGCTACGCCGTATGGATCCTCGGCAATGGGGAATGCTTCGGCTTGCATGGTTCTTTCAGCAGACTGACCCTGGTGAATCGACGGACATCGTTCGACTTCTTCCCGATCGCCCGTGGGAAGCAGTCATGAAGCTTTTAAAATCCTTTGCCTTTGAGAAAACATTGTTTAATTACCAATGGCGGCTGCTGCGTCACGGGTTCTGCTCTCTTCAACCATTAGTCATATCTTTTACGAGTGCCCGTTTGCTAAGTCGATCTGGGATCGTTTGAGGCAGCATTATGGGCTGGTACAATTCTCTTATCAGTCTGTGCGCTTCCTCTTAAACGATTCCACTGGCGAGGTATTTAAACCGGACCTAGCCATTGCGATTGCCTTCATAAATAAAGAACTCTGGCTGGCCCGTTGGAGTCGATCGCAGGGCCATCCTCTATCATGCTCGATCGTATGGAGGAAAGTGGCCATCCAGCTTCGATCATTTCTCCTCCTCGCATGGTCACGGCTAGGTTCGTTTACGTTCAAGAAACGCTGCACAACATCGAAGCGTTTATATGAGATCATCGGAGGAGACCAGGGGTGCGTTCCTCCACATGCGATGGCGAGAGCAACGCAGTGACGTAGTCTCGCGAGGTTCGATTGACCTGCGACCATGCATCGACCATCGCGAGGGAGAAAGTCTACAGGAACGGTAAAAATAAGCTTCGATAGTCCATCGTACAAGAATATCGTTGTTTGCATCGTTAGAGCGGTTAGTCATTCCATGAAATAGACTGATTGCTGATTGCGCGCTTGCGCAGATAACAAAATTAGTCACTTGTGGAAGGAAAGCGTGTGCTTTTTCGAATGCAACATTGCCGATGGCAATTTGTTTTAATACTGTGTAGTATTTTTTAATTAAAATATCGACGAAAAATAGAAATTCAATTGCTGAATTATCATGGAAGGTTTTTGTAAATAGATAAAAATTATTTCAAATAAAAACTGAAATTAAAATTTCAGCAATTATTTATTTTTTCCTATTTATTTTTTTTTTTTTAATTTTTATTTACCTTATTTCTAGAAGCATTAGATGAGTTAATTATAAATCGAATAACTTAAATGGAAGAGTAATAAACGTTTTTTTTAAATTGCAGAAAAATAATAGTACAAACTTCTCATCAAACGCTATTTTATTCAGGAGGGCCTTTAAATAATTCCGTCGATAATATTTCGACCACCTGCTAAAGTTGAAAATAGAGTTAAATAAGTTTTACAAACAATTTTGCAGTAATGCAATTTTGTAATAAGCTATATATTTATTGGTCTTTAATTAGGAATACTTTTTCATTAGCTTTGGTTTAGTGACTTTAATGTTGTGAAATTATTGAATTTGAGTTTAATACTGAATTTTATGTTTTAGAAAAAAAAAAAAACTGGATGACGTTCATGCCTTCTTACAATAACACGGCCTTATCAGTTCCGGATTTCAATCATTTTTTGCCTAAATTATCAAAAGTGTTTTTTCTAAATCAATTTTTATAAATCTCTGTGTAACTTTAAAAATATCTGAAGAAAATGATCAACGATAAAGAATTTTATTATTTATTAAAAAAAAAGAAGGGAATTTAAGAATAATTCAAACTTTAATTTGAACATCTATATTTTCAAAAATTATAAGAAATTTAAAATGGAAAAATATTCTTATGGGTTTATTCTATGCTATTTCTCATTTTTTTTCACTGATGAAATGATTACATTTCTATCTATCACTCGGCCACGGATTTACTTCGTCTCATGGCGGATTCGAGCGTCCTTTCCCAAACCATAGTAAGCGTTCATCGATAAGTAGGCTTATCTGTGCTTGAAACAAAATAATCTGCTGACCCACTTTCTTGTTAATTCTATAGGCAACAAACTGTTTCATTTCTTGTTATTCAAATAAGACAAAAATCGCTAAAAGTTTGTACTCCGATATTGTGTATCGCGAGCCAATATATTGATGCATCGCACACTCGCACTCTCTCTGCGTCGTTGCGAGTGTCGGTCTCGCGAGAGCTCCCCCTCCTGTCGCGCGACACTCGTTCGATGTAGAGGAACAGGTTTTTGAAACAAGGCACCACGATGATGACGTTTCACGTGAAACTCCGCCTCTTTTTCCTTCGATGTCTCGCCATCGCATGTGGAGGAACGCACCACTGACATTCCTTTTTACTTTTCCGATGGCTCTCTGATACCTCGTCAGCGGTGAACGGGCTTCGTTTTTGAGGCGTTTGGATAAGTTGCGCAGCCCCGTATGGGCTACTTGCCACTTATAGCATGTGCGCCTGGACGCCTAGATTATAAGACCTCTTAATTAGGCGTTTGCTGAGGCAACACCATCAGCCTCAGCTCCAACAGTGGACGGAAGACCGACAGGACCAACCCATGATCTGGACGAAGGACGGGGAACATAGACTGAGGCCTGGCAGACGTAAGAAACATAGAATTTCTGAGTCCATTAATAGCATATCTATTCGTAGCCATAAGTGCCCCGTGAAGGATAGTTCCCCAGCCGAGCCGAGGGTGAAAGAAGGTCCAGTTGTACGTAATCCAGCATCGTCTTTCGAGAGCGAGAGAACAAGAAGGCGTCAGCTGTCAGCCCGCCCCAGATGCCGGAGTAACCGATTTCGTACGCCGCACGAAGAGGTATTCCATCCCAGGAGAAGGTCGCCTCGCCCGCCCGCCAAATCGGATGATAGCCGTCGGGGTGTCCCGAGGTGGAAAGAGGACAGCGTTTCCCGAGCCAAGTCTGAA
The DNA here is from genome assembly GCA_023313115.1 of Rhysida immarginata. Taxonomy (NCBI): domain Eukaryota; kingdom Metazoa; phylum Arthropoda; class Chilopoda; order Scolopendromorpha; family Scolopendridae; genus Rhysida; species Rhysida immarginata. The sequence goes on along the minus strand of JAHWFO010018671.1, from coordinate 2,823,268 downwards.
GCTAGATGTCCGACGTCCGCCTACCTCAAGCCCTACACCCAAACGACCCGATTGTCATCCGCCCCTGAGACCTCTGAATATTTGGGCGATAAAGGAGAGGCCCTTGTAGACCCATCGGACCACATAGCCGTCAGCGATGAGGATGTGCGCTCCCCGACGCACGCCGTGCCTACTCCGTTGAGCCACGACCCAGACGTTATACTACGCCCCCAAACCGTACACGATTTTCTCCCGTGGAGCTTGAAGACAGTGGAAGCGATTCTCCCCATTCCTAATTTAGCCCGCATTAGCGTTGGGCGCCCACGCGATTGTCCGCGCTTAGACTTAGGAGCAACTTCCTCTGGTAATAACGGTATCCACTTAAGATGTGTAGGCTATAGTGTTGTAATTTCGTTTGATAGAAATTCTTACCTGTCTCGCCATATATTTACTCCATTGTTCTATTTTATACAGTCACTCCTCCACGGTCGACTTATCCTGAGTGGTTGCCGCTGTCTGCGTTTGCGGTACCCAGCGTGACCCAGTTCCTGCCCAAGTTGACAGCACCGACGTTATTTCCAAGTCGTCACCTTTCTCGTCCCGGATGTACAGGGAACTTCGAGGAGTCGAACCACTTATCCCCCAATGTCTGCTGCAATCAACTTGGACCGATAGTCACAAAATCTACCTTCATTTATTGACATTATATGTTCGGCAAGCAGCCACCCTTGTGTATCATAATCATTATATTTGATTAAATTTACTTTAATTATTCACCACCTCTTCCCGCTCTGTTCTTTCATAAAAATCCTTGACACTATGAGCATTGAATTATTTCTATCTGTTTTAAAAATACTTCGTAGATGGATTGAGAAAGTTAACGAACTCTGTTTACATCCCCGTCATCACCAATCTTCAATTTTTGACTTTTTCAATGGAGTTGTATTCAGTCACGGAGTGTGGATCCGTTGTCCTGAATGTGGTTGTTCATATTGACAGTGCCAGTTTTAGCAGCAAGGGTTTTCTAATATGTTTATATAAACATTATCCATAACTTCTCTAAAGGAAGATACTACATTAGAAACGCCATATGAAATATGAATTTTCTCCAGTTATTAACTCATTAGCTCCAGCTATTATTCTCTTATTGTTTAAGAATAATTCCTTATATCTCTTTAAAGATTTAAATAAAAAAGAAACAATAGTGATTTTTATTTATTTATTTATTTATTTATTTATTTATTTATTTATTTAATATTTTTTATAATTATCATTCTTAAAACGTGAATCATTAAGGCAAGCTTCGTAGCCGACGAAAAAGATTGCCAGGTGACTTTTCAGTGCCGAGCCTGTCTTTTTTCGTCGGCTACAGCAAGCATTAATTTCATCAACCATTCATTAAGCAAAAACTGTGGAATGGAACAACCAAAATCGGAGGAACCTCTTTCTTATCCACAAGGAGATTTGAAATACTGGATACGTAATTCGGCTACCAAGTAGCCATCTTCAGCGATGAGACAAAAGGCAAGTAAAGAAAACAAAGCCTTAATGCTAGAGAATGGTTAGTTTTTTTCGTTACGAGAAATTTTTCGTACGAAAACGAAAAAAAAATTGACGTCACTTCCGCTATTGTTAGACGATTCTCGTACTTTACGAAAAAAAGTCAAGAAAAATTTTTCGATCTCGTTGGCAAATGTCATTGCGTAACGAGATCCTTGTTCATGCCCAGTTTGTGCATAGCGAAAACATCCAGCCAAAAATCCACCATTTAAGTTCTTTCGCTTAGTCGAGTGCCTGCTTGGACTTTGTTATGCGCCAAAATGGTCAGTTAGCAGCCAGTTATCACCCTCAATGATCTAGTTATGGAAGGTGGAACCCCTTTGAGTAATTTTTACTCCGCCTAGAGTCATACAGCTGAATTTAGCTTACTTGCTATATTTCCATAATGTAAAAAAAAAAAACCCTTCCATTTCTGACAGTAGATGGCGCCACTTGTACACTAGTATTATTTCTCGTTGGTTATTTCGATTCGCATTCGATACGAAAAAAACCCCACAAGATGCAGATTTACCGTTAACGAGAAATTTTTGCACGAGCACACTGCGTGAATATATCGTAATAGATTTCTCTTAACGAAAAAAAAAACTAACTCTCTAATATAGCATTGTTCCCTTTTTCCGAACGTTCCTGTTGACGTCACTATTGGTTATCTTAGTAATTTCCTATCTTCTTCCAAAATTGTTCCCGAAGAAGTCAATGGATGAATATATAGGTTTAAGTGAAGTATGCATGTATGAAAATATCTTTCAATTCAATTCCAAATTTTATAAGTTGACCTCGGGAACAGCTATGGGCCGTTCATTGCTAATCTCTTTATGAGTATTCAATTACCTTCTCTTATTTCCCCCGTATCTAGTATGATACCTGAATGATATCTTCGCTGTTTATGACACGAATCAATGCGATATTAGCTCTTTTCTCAGCGAATTAAATAATAACTTTCCTACATCAAATTCACACATGAAGTTGAGAGCGATGGACCCCTTCCTTTTCTAGATTTAAGCATTATTAGGGTTAATGATATGTTAGAGTTCGACATTTATCGAAAACCCACCAACAATCATAGCTATATTATGAACGACTCCGTTCATTGTCCTAGCCATAAACACGCTGCCTTCCACGCAATGATCCACCGCCTCTTTAATGTTCTTTTATCTGACCGAAGGTACCAAATTGAATTGAGTACCATTAAATTTATACCAAGATTGAATGGCTTTTCCGATAAAATTGTCGACAACTTACTTCGTAGGCATAAGCTTCTTTTTAAATAGAAAGATTCCGCGAAGTTAACTCCAGAGACCTCAAGTCCTAAATTCATTAGCATTGCCTATGATCCGCCATTATAAGGGCCTGAAAAAGATTTTTAGTACTTCTAATTTAAATATTGCATTCAAAAGTGGGGATATAGTAAAACTCCAGCTACCCTCTCCCTAACTGTGATTGGTCGAAGCCTAATCACAACGCGACATCGTGCTGCAAGCGCTATGAGCAATTAGTTCTTTGTTTTCTTTATAAAGAAATGCAATTCATAAATTTTTTAATGGTCCCTATATGCATATTTAATAAAACATAATAATGAGCTGGTTAAACTTTATTTCTATCAAAACAAAAATTCACCTTTTAAACTGCTGAATTGCAATTAGATCAGAATCGCCACAAAAAAAATGGCTGACGATGTTGCTTGTGCATCATGGGGGATAGAAAAGAAAATTTTTGGGAGTTCTTTTAAGTGTCCAGGATTATTATTTTTAATCCTGTTCGTCATAAAACGTTGAACTTTCATTTTTGTAGGTGTTTTTTAACAATCTATGTTGTGGATTGTCCAGGAAACCAAGTAATAATGTAATTATACGCAGAGTGAGAAGGCCGACCAATCGCAGTTAGGGAGAGGTTAGATGGAGTTCCACTATACTTTGAAATCACTCTTAGGAAATCCTAAAGATGCCATTCCACCTCTAGAAAAATCGAGAATCTGTCTATTTCAATGTGATTTTTGTGAGAAGAACTATGTTGATCAGAGCTCCAGAAATATTATTAAAAAGTGGAAAGAGCATTTAGCTCATGCAAAATATGAAAGATCGGACAGATCGCCAAACATATTTTGGACACAGGTCATGGTATTAGCTCAGATAATTTTAAGTTACTTACATATGTCAATTCAAGAAATCAATTAGACAGCTTTGAGAGTATAGAAATCTATAAAAAAGGATTTCAAAAAGTTATTAAATATTGACAAATGACCGATCTCAAACTCTGTTCTGTTTGATTTATTGAACTGATTCTGTCTCTTTGTCTCTTTCTCTTTGTTTTTTAATTTTTTATCCACTATTATTGTTTTTTGTAAAAAAAAAAATTTTTCCTTCCCTCTATTGACAAGCTATCTCCTCTTATTTTATTGGCTCGCTGTTTAATTTGTTCAATAGTCGTTATTTCCGTTCCGCTTAACCAATGGGAGATATTCTTTTCAATTGCCCCCTCCCCCCCCCCCACCGTGTTTATGTTCTATGGCTACTTGGAGACGAAATACGCATTCAGTATTTCAAATCTCTTTGTGGATAAGAGGTTCCCTCCGATTTTGGTCATCAACCATTGCTGGTGCAACATACAAACACAACCAACCGATTGTTGACGGAAGCATGACCGGCTGATTGTTCGCACATGCAAGCAAACAAACATAAACCAGATCTATTTCATATATACAGCTAAATATAAGCTTTCAGTGGCCTGGTAGCTTTCACTGAATACTAACTTCAGGGAAGTTAAGCAGCATCTGGCACGGCTAGTCACTGGATGGGCGACAAGATGCTGCCACTTACCCCCCCCCCCCCCCCCCCCCGGCTGCTGCGACCATCTAAGGCAGTCGTTAATCCAGGTACATCCAGGGACCCAACTCGTCGGCCTCTGGCCATACAGGCCGTCGATGGACGTATTGGATTATAATATACAAATTTAAAAAAAAATAATAATAGATTTTTAATTTCTGTTTTTGAGAGACTTATCTCCGGTTTTGGATTTTTTCCATCATTGTGGTAGCATTATAAGCTGTTTGTTACATTTCAACTTTAAAACTTACTCCAAGTTGCATTTTAAAACCGGACAAATATACAAATATTGTGCTTTATATGTATAGATTAATTGAAAATCTTGTGTACAGAATAGGTTATTTATGTGGCACCTTTGTTTAAGTAAGCATTAATTTACAAAATTTTTACTGCTTTCAATCAACATCTTAAACGAAACTTTGGATATAAAGATTTGTTTTTGATTTTGTTTTTTGTTTTTTTTCGATGTTTTTTTGTTTCACAAACTTGGCTCCTTTTGATATAAAATTCAAATGAAATAATAAAATTTATATTTTTATTCTTAGTTCATTAAGATTTAATATTCATTTTATTAGAGTTAGCTAGTCTGGAACAATATAAAATATGCATAATAATGATACTGATAAAACAGCACAGAAGCGTGGAATGGTTAACTTAATAACAGTAAATGGCTCTAAATTAACCGATGAGAATTCTCGTGTAAAAGTCCCCAGACGTGTCTTAAGTCAGTTGTCTTGACAACACTCAAAAAATTATCCCAAAATAACTTCCTCTTCGTGAACTATATTGAATTTATTCTTTATTAGACGGGTTAATGAAGGTCGGTGAAGAATCTTGTTGCGTAATAACGATCGTGTTATAGTAAATGAAAATTAAAAAGGAAAAAAATGAAAGCGAAGCTGGGGAGGAAAGAAAAGGAATTAATTATTTACACTAGGAAGTGGAGAGGGCGGCAGAGATCTAATTTATGAGATCGTAATAAATCGCGCAGGGCAAGCGAGTCGGCTTTGTTCTCGGGGCCTCGAAAAAATAAATACAACTGACATTTACGATTAACTTCTGCCAAACCTTTAGAGGAGCTTTCAAACATGCTTTTTAAAATGCACGTCAACAACGATCGAAATAGGCCAATCGGAAAAGGAAGAGCTCTTTATAATCTGTCTTTTTTAATGAGAAGTGTCTTTCACCATCAATCCTGATCTTTTCAAGCTGGAAGACCTATAGTGGATGTGTACACATCCTACCAAAGACCTCTCATTTCTCATGTCAGCTTGATAAGCTGCATTTTCTCATGTCACCGTATTAAAAAGATTTTCCTTATTTGACAAGTTAACGTTATGTTTCCCTATCCCTCTTTATCTTTGTATCTCTTTGTCTATCTGGAATACCTTCATTAATATGTTGTATGATCACAGCTTGAATTCGTGCCTGCCTGGTGGATCTCGGATCTGTTGGGTTGCAGATTAGGAATGCGAGAAAATATTAGTTATATGCAAATGTCTGAGGATTGTTTTAAATTATTAGTTATGTAAAGGCGCAAAAATGACCTTTTAGAACTACACTATGTAATCAAAAGTATAGGGACACCCCTCAAAACTCAGAGCTCGCATAATGGTATGGGGCTCTTTTTCATACTTCGGACTGGGACAGTTTGTTTCTGTTAAAGAAACGATGAATGCTGTTGCTTATCGAGACATCTTGGACAACTGTGCACTCTCAACATTGCGGGAAAGGGCCTTTTCTGTATCAAAGTGACAATGCTCCTTGCGATAAGCAAGCTGTACAAGACTGGTTTCAAGACAGCGGGGTTTAAGAAATGGATTGGCCTGCCCCCGATTTCACTCCCAATGAACACCTGCGACTACGAGCCAGACCATGCCGTTCTTCATCCGTGGCTGAACTAACCAGTGCTCTGAGGCAGGAATGGAGGGAAATTCCAGGTTCTTACTACCAAAAACTGATGGAGGGTGGAGGCTGTGATTACAGCAAAAGGGGGATACCACTGTTTACTAATTTCTGTTATCTGAAGGCTGCAACGCAGAAATGCTGGTGTCCCTAAACTTTTGATCACATAGTGTAGTAAATATAGACGCCCCAAGAACTTAACAAATGAACCAACCAAGAGCTTAAACTCACCTGGGAATGGAAGCATACGTGTTTTACTTGGTGGTTAATAGAATTTTATACAATTCGTCATATTGAAGCTATTCAGGTTTCTTGAAATATGAAATACCTGGGCATTTAAGTCTGTTTTCCAATGCAGATCATGAGACCGGTTAGGTCTACTGACTTCGGTGGGATCAGGGAACGAATTTAATGGACCTGATGTAGTTGATGTGGGTGGTGTTGGGCATATGAAAAAAATGAGTAATGTGAATTACTAAAAGATTTAAGCAGGCCGTGTGGCTGAGTAATGTGGCAGATTTAAGTAGGAGAGAACCCGAGGTTGTATTGTTTTGAAAGGTTAATTAAAAGGCAAACACAGATCCATACCCAGAATGAAAAGAATCCAAAGAAATGAATGATTACAATGATTAAAACAAGAGTTATATGTAGAGAAATAGGTGTGCTGCCTCGTATAAGTTTCTTTTCTTTCAAGTGCTGTCTACCGTCCCAGAAGCATTAAGGCGTGAGGTTATTGTTCTTCTTCTTAGAGTGATGATTAATATTATTTAACATAATTCAGCATTAGTGGATTAAAATTTCACATTGTAATAATAATTTAATATACATATAGGTGCCCTGTAAAACGTAATTACAGTAATCGAATTCAGGCAAACGACAGAATAGAGAATCGATATACGAAGACGCCAGAATGTCCTATTTAGAGCAATAAAATAGGACATTTTATTTTTAACTTTATTTCCTTTTATATTTCGTGCTCTGATATCTGTGTGGTCTTTTCATGTTTCATGTCAGAGCTCTTTTGAATGAAAGATATTATGTTTCCGTTTTTCTAAAAAAAAATAATTAGTTTGTTTTCCGTTCTTTCTTATTAAGGAAAAAATTAATTAAAATTAATTTTGTCAACAAATCTGATATTTATAAAAAAATTTAACGTTTTAATGAGATCTTCGAGACAAAAACATGTTTGGAAACGAAGAAAAATAAAACGACATTTAAGAATGGGAATCTTTTTTCAGGTCCTGGGGAAGGGGTGGGGGGAGATGAAAAAAAAATAGAATTAATTATGAAGTAATTACCAATTAGCGATTCTAAGCATTTTTACATAATGTGCTTTCGTGGCTATCTTTCAGTATTGATTACTCCATCCCTTGGTCTGAAGCATGTCTCGTAAAAAGTGCTTAAAATAGAGCAAACAGTCGTTTCAATTCCCTTTCCTTCAATGCCATGACACTATAAAGGATTCGTTACGTAAGATGACGTGATGGTTGAGAGTGACAAAACCTTGAAGCTTTGAGGTCGCTGGTTCATATCCGGAAAATTGTAATTTGAGAAGAATTTACCGTGACCAGTATTCTTGCTTTAAGAATGTAAAACTGAGGATTCAGCATAGAAGGTGAGCAAACATCTGTTCTCCAGAAAGAAAAGTAGTATGCTTTAACGACTTCCTGTATGGTTTCTCAAGCTTCTTTGCAATTTTTATAAGGAAAACGCAATATGTTATTTCGTCCGAGATTTTTAAGATTAATTATCAAAATAGAAAAAAAAACTTTTTAAGCATACACTTTTACTTTAAAAAGTTAAAAATTATTTTTTGTGCCTCTTTTTAAGCTAAAAGTATGGCAGCGCCAAGCGCTTTCATTTTAAAATTTAAAATTTGATATTAACCATGTGGCGCCACACTTTTGCCTTTTTTTTTTTAGTTTTATGAATTCTGTTTAAATGAAAGGCACCAAAAATTTTTTATTTTTACTTTTTAAGGTAAAATTTTATGCTTAAAATTTTTTTAATATTTTTTATATTCTTAGATGAAGAAATAGAGCACTGAAGTCTGTAAAAAAACCCAAAAAAACCCACTGAACTTCACAATACACGATTCCATATTTTCCGGAGAGAATTTTTCAAAATATATAAAATTTACTCCTAATTGAATGTTTCTTTACACACAAGTTTTTCACATAACCGTATAAGTGTATCGCCAAACATCGGCGCGATACTAAAGCATGCATACGTGCCTTGAATGTGGCAGCTCTTGTCCTATAGAGTTCCTGAAAATCTAACTCTGAATCCAACAACCACTGTTGCTCCTAACGACTGCAAATTTCAATTTGTAACACGACAATACTTATGTAATTTCCTACTGATTCAGTATAATTATCGGCAAAGGAGAAAAGGCTGTTTCAGTTTCTTTTACAAGGGCTGTCTGCACATTCGTGAAAAGATCATGGGCGACTTTTGGGAGAGAAGAACGGTGATCACTAGCGTGTGGGGGAACACAGCACTAAATTGCAGAATTGTGTTTCCTGGATTTCAGACTTCAAAAGCAGCAAGGAGTATGCTGAAAAGATAAAAGCAGCAAACGTCCGACAATTGATAATGATGAATTACAGACGAATTACATACATTCCATGAACTGAGGAGGTAACATTGTGCGTGAGTTTTCCTCCAACGACAGGCTTCAGGTAGCTGTCTAAAGTGAAGCGAAACATACTGAATTTTTAGCACATTTTCGTAGAAAAGTACTTTGTGGTCGGTTTGTCCAGCTGTCCGTCTCTCCGTCCATCTGTCTGTAGACACAATTCCCACAATGCATTGCGTTGCAATAGAGAGAGTGCATGTATTGAATAGCTGGAAGACGCGAATTATCCTTCAATTCGAAAAACGCTTACTGAGCACATCGGTTCGGCTCTGCGCGTGCTCTAAACGTTAATGAGATGGTGCGCGTGCTGGATGGACGTGAATAACGATTATTGAAAGGGCAGAACGGTCTCTAAATCAAAAAAATTTTATTATTCGTAGAGAGTTTATTAATTATTACGATAACTTGAAAACGAATTAACTTTATCACACTGTTTTCATCAATCCATTAATATGGGACAGAGCACGAACAAGTACGAACGTGAGATAGCCGGAATAGGTACGTGCTCTAATGGTACCATTATGATGCCCCCTTTAAAAATTCCTATAACCAGATATGGCATATATACACTATATCAAACAAATCGTCACGACGTCTCATGAACGAATATATAAGAATAATAACTAGTGAAAGCAGATATTGGTCTAGTGGCACGTGCACGTGTATTTCTCATGAATGAATATAACGCGTAGATAATGATAGTGTGAATTGTTTAGTAGTACCGTTGGTACTTTCAATGCTAAGATATGGCATGTAATATATCAAACAATCGTAATAACGTGTTATGAGTGAATATAACACGTAAATAATGATAGTGGGAATTGGTTTAGTAGCACGTGCCCTAATGGTACCGTATGATATCATTAGGTACTGCTAGAACTTTCAATGCTAAGATATAGCATGTAATATATCAAACAATTGTAACAATGTGTTATGAGTGAATATAATGACAGTGACAATTGGTTTAGTAGCACGTGTTCTAATGGTACCATATGGAACTTTTTATGCTAAGATATGGCATGTAATATATCAACCAACTCCATACGAGTTGTTAGACCTATTGTTATCCATAGCTTATTTGTATCAAGAGCATATTGCTGTTAGGCTTAATAGTATCTAAAACTAAATGTTTTGAGACATATTGCTAATTAGTAGTAGTTAATTACTTGCTTCAATAGTAGATGGTAACGTAGAAACACTTTAGCAATTGAATATGAAAAAATAATAGATGCTTACACATAATGCTTCAGCAATTGATGCTCACTCCTTTTAACATTATATGGGAATGCCTACAAATTAAAAACTTTTATTTGTTCAAATACATAAAGAATAACTTCACTCTCCATTTAACCTTTAATTTCTCTCTATACATTTGTTTAATTAAATAGTAATTTACAATATATTTTCTCTAAAGTGTTTTAAAATGTTGGTTAATTCTATATATCCATGTATGATACTATCACACGAAAATGTGCTCCCTTTATCCGCTTTGGCGGTAAAATCATTCTTGTTTTTAATTTTGGTTGAAAAATAAAACCTGTCATTACTTTCTGAAGAATATTCGTGTTTAAACGACTGCCGGACGATCGTTTCGTCATTACACGATTTTCGAGAATTATCTACGGTAGATATGCTGACAAGAGTGTGGGGAAATATGAGCGTTTTCACAGAACATACATTGACGGCTATATTCACCAGCCAGCCGGGTGGCCGAGAGGGCTATGGCGTAGGCTTTCTAGTTCTCGAGTCCGCCTGGCCGTGGATTCGAATCCCGCCGTGGGCATGGATGTTTGTGTTTGTCCCGGGCTGCGTACAGATATAAACTTGTGTAAAAGGCGCCAAATGACCAAATTTCTAGAACCCCCCCCCCCCATATTCACCATCAAGGATTAGCATTCGATTTCGCTTTGAGCGACATTTTTCGTGTCACCATGACAGAATTCTCAGGTTAAGTATCATATTTGATTTACCGTTTGATTCGAGGTTGTCCGAGGATTATCTATCGAATCGAGAATTAACGCATGCGCAGTTGGTTGAAATTAGTTTAAACAAGATGGACGACTTTACCGACATTTACGATGATTAATATTTCTTCAAGAAACTGATTTGTTTAAGAAGAATCCACCCCGAAAAAATATATTCAGTTAGAAAGGTTGACATACGAGGAACTTGATGAGCAGTTCATAGGCCTACAATAATCAGGTGCAAATGGCGAATGTGCTTTTATAGTAATGGGATGCTCCTTCCATTGTTGTAAGGCTATCGCAGTTACAAGCAAAGGACTTGGAAGACTTTTATTTGTGAAAGGATCTGTAAATTCAGAAGCGTATCAGTATGATCTCATCTCAATCATTGGGTGGAATTTTCTGATATGATCCTTTATGGATTTGAAATTTGAAAGTGAAAAGAATACCTGCCTTTCATCTTGCGCATCAAAATATGCGCAGGCCGTTAACACGTCATAACCACTCAGATTGAGTCTTACAAAGAATCGTGAATTAATCCGAGAATCATTTAATCCGTGGTTAGTGACTGTAAAAGGTAATCCGAACGAAGTAATCTTGAATCGTGGATTAAGTGATCCTAGTTTGGTGATCTTCGGTTGGTGAATACGGCCATAAGAGACATAATCTTTGATTGAGGATTCTACAAGAGATTCTGTATGCTGGGCGTCAAATGCATAAATCACAGCCAAAGAAACCCATAAAAGGTTTATAATTATAGATATAAGAATTATAATATAAATTATGAAATTAGGTTGGTTTTAAAAATTTATTATGTATATCACAATCTAGCAGCTTTTATCACGTTATTTGGGATGAAAGGCGATAACATGAAACATCGTCGCCTTTCCACTCGAAAAACCCACACACATAATCAATAAACGATTTTAACATGCGTTTCCACGATCCCCACAATAATTAAGTTATCCTAGCACCAGGAGCGAAGAGAAAACACGTTCTAATAGTATTTTGTCACGTATGATCTATAATCCCTTCGTGGACCATTCATCACCGATCATCGATTCGAAGAAAGAGAGGAGAAAGTCGTCGTCCTTCAACTCGGAGGCTTCCCTTGTCATGTCTTCCTCACTTGATCCTCGAAACCCTCCCATTTTTCTCGCCTTAGCAGAAATCTAGATCAATGACTCTTCCACTTTTAATCCCTTTCCGACTGTAAAAGTGACTGATTATGATGTCGTTGCGATCTGACGGATTCCTAAGAGACGAGAGATGACTCTTCTTCGGTCTTGTCTTTTTTGGGGGGGAAGATGAAAAATTAAGCTATAAATCGCCACTCGATGAGAAAAGGGCAAATATACAGATGAAAGAAAGATAAGAAAATGAGCATCTTCTGAAGGAAAAGGAACTCTTTGTCCAGAAGTACTTCCTGCAGAGCAGTGACACCGATTCTAAAACAAATTAATTCTGGAGACTTTTATTACAAAGTGAAAAATTGCTTTATGTATTCGGGTCACGAAATAGTAGTGTCATTTTTTAAAAAACAAAAATATTTTGGCCTTAATCAATTATAGAATTGCCATCATTATCAATCACATTTGAATGGGGACTTTATAAAAGAAAGTTGTCTATGAAGCAAAAACATAATTTTGCAACCATAACATCCTGGGATTTATTCTTATTGATGCAATGTCAATAAGGAATAATTTCTCATAAAATAAAGGAAGATACAAAAGCGATACGAATGCTATTAGTTTATTGATGACGCGTTTCGGTATTACACCACTATCAATTTAACGCGTCAGCAATAAACTAATAGTATCCCTATCGCTTTTGGACCTTCCGTTATTTTATAGTTTATTCAGCGATACTAGACCAATGGATCTCAAGAATGTCCCAGCCAAAAATCTCTGAATATATTTATATATAAACACCTCAACTTCTCCACGAACACAGTGTATAAAAAATGATGTTATTTTTCTGTACCCCCTGCAATTAGCTTACTCTATATATCGTTTAATTCATTGAGTACTGTATTTTTGTAACCAACAGTTAATGAATGCCGGATCCTGATTTACTGAAACAATAGCTTGTCAAGATACATCATTTAAGTAAACATGAAAAATTGCCACATTCGTATTTTAATTGGATCGTATAAATGACGAAGTCTCTATAAATGGTGATAGACATTCATAATTTTCCAGTTAACGATCTCCCTTAATTGATTTCCCTTAATCACAAGTTTCAATAGAGCGTATTCATTGATCAGGAAATTAGATGAACTGCCCTGTTTTTGAAAGAGAAATGAAAATGGACATCTCTAGGATATCCGTAGATGTATTTCAAAATATAATTTGACAATTATCCCTTAAAATCTGATTAAAATACTGGACGGATGCAAGGTTAGCTCTTGCTTCAGCTAATAATAAGTAAATAATAATATTTTGTGTTTCGAATATGTATTCAGAAATGCCCTTAAAGACTATTGCAGGTACTTTGATCACATTGCGCAGAATAATTTCAGTAATTAAGTAATTTTTATATGCTGATAGGAAAAGGAATGTGGAGATACTGCATTGGTTCTGGTTAAGAAGCCAACAAAAAAGCAGAGAAACTATGCATGCTTACAGTTACGGAGGCTTACAGTTACGGAGGCCAAAAGACGGATTCCTCTTTGGTCTTCTTCACTGGCTCTGGTTGCCGAGATATTCGTTATGATTTCATTTACTTGGGAATATATTTCATACAACAGTCATTAATTGCTACGTCTAAGTGCTTCACACCTTAGAAATTGCTGACGGTTTTCATTGTCGTTGTTCCGTGTTCTTCGCCCTCACATCACATAAGATTTAGATATTGGAGTAAGAAATCAAACATTTTTAATGCAGAAGTATACTTTCAAAGCTGTAGGACATCCTATAATGATGTTGCGATGCCCCAGAGACATATTGCCCACTAGTTCTATGAAGAATGCTTTACGTTTTCCTTTCTTTTTCAAAAGACGTTGTGGCGTATAACTATTTCAGAATTTTGATTTATTTTACCTTTGAACCTTATTCACTAGTTTTGCTTTGTTGTTTCTCTATCATGTAATACTACGTTCTCTTGATGAGATTGCTGATCTCTCTGATGGTTGAGGATAATAAAGTTGACCAGTTGCTATAGGAGAGGAAATGAAGATTTACGAGTAAAGAAAATAATAGCACGTATGAGGTAAATGGGCAACCTCATGATGACTTTGTTGTTTGGGATCATTGAGTCCTGTTGTTTGGTACATTTTAAATTGTAAATTTTAAGTGTTGCTGCTTCGAAAAAGTTTCTTCGTTTTGGATCTTATCAGCCAAGCAGTTAATGATATAATACACAACTGTTTGTGTGATCTGAATGTTTCTCCTAGTGAAGAACAAGTTGTATTGAGCTGCTTTGTCCTGAGAGGTTTCCCTGATGTAATTGCACAAGTTCAACCCTGCGGAAACGAACCAAGACGCGTCACTCTTGTAAGTAGGAGCACGTAAAAGAATCCTAAATTGAAGTTTAGTACACTAATTTTGTGTGGGGAAAAACGCTACTAGTTTATAATACGTTTTGAAGTCAGGGCTTTCCTTGAAGCAACGTTTTGATCAAGCAATAAGAACAATTGTTTTAGAGATTTCGCATTGTTGGCCATGAACTGTTGTTCTCTTTTCGATTACTTCTTAGAATTATTCAGCAATTTCAAAAATCCTTACATATTGTAGAAATTCAACTAATAAATTGATTTCACGACTAATTCTTATGATTAATCCTTTGAGCCCTTGAAAGCAATTCAATAAAACCCGAAACAGGAGGCTTGTCTCAACGTTTATACTTATCACATAATTTTTGTGGATTTGTAGGCCCATGAAATCTGCTGTACTGCCTGCAGTAGATCGTATTGCAAACTAACAGCGCTGTCATATTTAGTGGAAATAAAAATGCTGAAAACAATCCTCCCAGATATTAGACCTAAACAGGGTGAAAATTAATTCCACTGTCAAACTTGGAGAGGTAGTAGGGATAGTCGAAAACAGCAACTTTTCTTTATACCAGTTTTACGAGAAAAATTTATTTACCAACTTATTAATAAAAGTTTTTCCATGTCTATTTTTCTTAGTTCCTTTTTTAATATACATGTACTTTTGTACATAAAAAATAAAAAAGTAAAAAAAAACTTATTAATAAAGGTTTTTCCATGTCTATTTTTCTTAGTTCCTTTTTTAATATACATGTACTTTTGTACATTAATTATTTTACTTCATTTTTTTACTGAGCAGTTAGTAAGTTCGAAAACGGACGAAATTGCTGCGTTAGCACCTGTATTAATGACAGCATTATGAAAACAGCAATTGTCAGTATTGCAAAGGATTCTGGGTAAACTATTACAGTCTCACAAAGAATAAATTAAAATTAGAAGGTTACGCATATATTTTTCTCTTTTAACGAACGAAAATTAGGAAAGAACTTGCAGTGATCCTAAAAGGATGAACTAGGTTCAATTTCGAGAGGATTTATGTTCCTCTCTTAAGAGTTTTCCAAACAAAATTAATGATACATTTGATTTGGAACGATGTTGTAGATCAAGATGGAGCAGGTTCAAATATACAGGTGTAAATTATCTCCTTCAAAAAACTACTCTTAGATGTAGACGAAATTCAGGCGATTAAAGTGATATAAGACAGTTGGGGTCGAAAATCGCAAGCAACGCCGTAAATTGATCCTCAAACTAAGCTGAATGGCGTGGCGCTGCGTAGCACGAGCCAAATTTGAAGACTGTTCCCGCGGCGCGGCCCGACTGGTTCCCCCGCTCCCCACTAACTCATCCCGAAGAGTTCCGCCTTCCACTCCAAGGTGACGTACTCTGCTATCGGTATTAAACAAGGTTGGTACTGCTCGTGCTACTGACTCCGGCGCGAGAGCAGAGTACGTCACGTTGGAGTGGAAGGCGGACTTCTTCGGGATGAGGTAGTGGGGAGCGGGGAACTAGCCAGGCCGCGCCGCGCGAATACAGTCGCCCAAATTTGGCTCGTGCTACGCAGCGCCACGCCATTCAGCTTTGTTTGAGGTTCAATTTACGGCGTTACTTGCGATTTGGGACTCCAACTGTCTTATATCATTTTAATCGCCTGAATTTCGTCTACATCGTAGTGTAATTTTTTTGAAGGAGATAATCTGCACCCTGTATTTATTTCAAACATTATAAAAAAGAAAAGCTCATTCTGCACATTACTGGATAGATGATTCAAAAGCTTTAAAAATCCCGCCAAGAAGTTCTATTCGATGCCACAGTGGCTTATTAATTAAGAAAAATTTTTCGGAATATTGACTGTTAATTCTCTAGTCCTCGCTTCTACTCTCTTGAGAAAATTACCAGAATCTGCCGTGAATCTCGCCTCCGAATGGGTATTTTCATTTCTAATCTCAAACGAGTTTGCATATGCTTACAATTTCACGAACGTGTTTTCTGTACAGTAGGCCTTCATATATAAATTCTGTTTTGTGTGTATAAATAAACAAACCGACAGAAACTTCGGCTCTGCAAATCAAATTTCCGAAAGTATTTCGCACCCATTTTACCCTATGACATAGGAGAGAACTTAAAGTATGACGTCCTTCTCTATCGCAGTGGGGAAATTGAAATGAAAGCTTTTTTTGTATATTTCATGAATTTTTAGTTCGAATTGAAAATTTGAATATATGACAAGTTATTATTGATATCTTCATCTTTCATTTTAAGCAAGAAGTGTATCTTTTTTAATTCTTCTCGGAAGAATTTTCATTTTTGAACTCTATATCGAACACGAATTACTAAATTGCAACGTTTAAATTTTTTGCATCGGTTCTTAACTGTCAGTCAGAAGCAAAAGAAAAACCTATCTCGTAAGCATCCTTCTTGAGAATAAAATGTACGTTTAACTCCTAATTACGAAGCGAAGGGAAAAATTGAAAACTTCTAGGAAATCATTAACTTAAGACATTGCTGGATAATTGACATCATTTAATTGGATAATTACTCCTGAATCATTTATGCGGAAGAATCCCATGTGGGAGAATCTAAAGAAAAAAACTACTTCTATAGAGCTTTTTTTAAAAAAAGAAGCACATTGCATTACTTAGAATTTGCTAAAAAGTTGAGGTAGTAAAGAGAAATCCTTGGGGAAAGGGAATTATCTGAACTTTCTTAATTTTTAAAGAAAGCAAAAAAAAAAAAAATATCGGGAGGACCTGGGAAAAGATCCCTAAAGTATAGGAAGAAAAGTTCAGGATTAAAGAGGAGGTTTTAAAGGTGAGAGGATAGAATTTTTGGGCAAAGTTGACCTTTAAGAACTGCGAGCACTGCATGCACTGCAGAGAAGCGTCCCTCAAAGACACCCAAATGAACAACTCATTCATAACAACTGTTTCGTATCCGCCCTGCGGTGAAGCATCACTTAAAGACGCCACTGTTGACCCTTAATTTCACAGCATTTTACTCTGAAGTTATTAATTACTATTAGAATTAATAAAATTTAATTCGTAAATATTTAACAATAATCAGTTAATTTTATTGAAACGCTTACTATTAGAATTTACAAAATTATTACTAGTTAATAAGTGATTTAAACATTTGACATATTAAAAAAATTACTAAATTGCAAAAAAACTTTGGTTGAGTGGGTCTTGTATCAGATAAATGAATTCTGTATATACACTACAGTGGCTAGAAGAAATAGTGTGTCAATTGCCGCTGATTTCGCGTCATCATGACTGATGACACCGCCAGATGACATGACTATCTAATGCGCCGACAATTACTCTATAATGCATGACATTCAATGTAAGTTTAACAGCATTAACACTTTAAAAATACTTGTTTTATAAAAGAAAATAATATTGAAAACTTGAAATAATATGCAGATAAACCTAATTAAATGAATTTCAAAGCAGTATTCGTTTTATTTATTATTTAATCGAATTACAAAAAGTATTATTTAATTGTTACAAAAAGTTAAGCGCAGAAGATAATTAAATGGAAAAGTGTAATGGTTTTTAAATTGAAATGTTCTTTTTATATTTTACAATTTTTCATATTTATAATTGTTTTCTGTGATTCTATAAATTGTTTTTTACAGTAATATTGTTAATTCCTCATTTTGTTCTAAACACTTTTTTTACGATCTAATTACAAAACCTATTTAATCATTTATTGTGTGGTTAGTTTTTTATTATAATCATTTTACATATGGTAACTAAATAAAAACAAATATACGTACATTAATTTATTGTGTACGTCTGAGCTTTAAAAGTTTACTTTTCTCACGTACTGCACTTTTTTTCTTTAAGTGTTTTTACTACTGTAGAAAGTGCAAGTGCTTAAGAACGCACAAGTTTTTTTGTAGAACTTGATAATGCTATTTGTTACTGCAGTGTTACTGCAAAGGTTGCATCCAACAAGATTTATACGTTTCATAGATAAAGATTTTGCAACATCATTTAGCATATCTGAATGCAATTCTGTTTCACAGTGTGAATGTATCTTCCACTTTCAAAATCAAATCACATAATTCGGCATTTTAATTCCACTCGAATCATTAGTAATAATCGTCCCAAGTTATATTGTTACATTTTAAATTTTAAATTAGAGACACACAACGAAACCGTAAAACAAATGAAAACCAACCGAGAAATGAGAAAAATGGCTATTCGATTAAATAATGAAAAAAAGCGAATACTGCTTTGAAATTCATTTAATTGGTTTATCTGCATATTATATCAAGTTTACAATCTTATTTTATTTTATTAAACAAATATTTTTAAAGTATTAATGCTGTTAAACTTTCATTGAATGCCATGCATTATAGAGTAATTGTCGGCGCATTAGATAGTCATGCCATCTGGCGGTGTCATCAGTCATGATGACGCGAAATCAGCGGCAATTGACACACTATTTTTTCTAGCCATTGTAGTGTATATACAGAATTCATTTATGTGATACAAGACATACTCAACCAATTTTTTTTGCAATTTAGTAATTTTTTTAATATGTCAAATGTTTAAATCAGTTATTAATTAGTAATAATTTTGTAAATTCTTATACTAAGCGTTTCAATAACATTAATTGATTATTGTTAAATATTTACGAATTATAAATAAACTTTATTTATTTCTAATAATAATTAGTAACTTCAGAGTAAAATGCTGCGAAATTAAGGGCCAACAGTGGAGTCTTTAAGTGATGCTTCACTCCAGGGCGGATACGAAACAGTTGCTATGAATGAATTGTTCATTTGGGTGTCTCTGAAAGAGGCTTCACTGCGTTGCACGCAGTGCTCGCAGTTACTAAAAGTCAACTTTGCCGAAATGTACTTTAATTCAAACAGTTTTGAAATAGAGAATAAGGAGATTTAGATTTTTTGTGCGGAAGTACTTCAGTACTAAATATTTAAATAATAATAATAATAATAATAATAATAATAATAATAATAATGTGTCATTAACTAATGACATTAGGTTGTGCAGCAGGAGTAAGTGTCCTATTTCTAATTTAAGCTGTACTTTCTCTTTGTTGAACACAATTCCGCAAGTCTTCGGCGTTCGTCGATTTTTTTTTCTTCGAGTGTTACTTGGCATTGATGCCTTAAATCACGCCTGATTGAGAACAGCTTGTCATCGTTTGAACGACACGCGACCAAATTGGCTTGTGCGATCCGTGTGCGCGTACGATTTTGGCAAACGTCGTCTTCGAAACCCCCCGCCAACTCCGCCACCATCATTCTCGTCCTCTGTCCCCGTGCATCCCAAATAAGCCCATCAAGACATTTATCAATGGCTCTCGACTATGGAGCAGAAGGAAATGGAAATTTCTTCGATGCATACAAAGATCTGGGCGAATTTCGAGTACCTACTTTCTACCGAAATAAATCAAATGAGGCAATCACAGGTGAAGAAAGTGACTTAGGTTTTTCTATTCGCATCTGTATGCATTTAAAAAGTTCCATCTGATTAGATTAGGAGTTTTTATTAAGATACTTCTTATCATGTATAATCGGAATAATATTTGCAGTCCTTTGCAGTTCTGTAGTACCTTGATTTCCTTGGAAGTGGTTAATAAAATTGAACACCGAAACAATATTCCCTGCAATTCCGGACTTTGTCACCGTATATCGAATTTTCAATATAACACCCTTTTCAGGCCATAATCAAAAAATCATTATACAGGATGTCCCGTAATGAGAGAACGAAAATTTAGTAAATGGTAGTATGGGTGATTCTAAGCAAAAAAGTTTATATGAACATGAGTCCGAATTTGAACGATGACTAAAATATGAACACAAATAAAAATGCCACCAAGACCAACAAGTTAATAACTTAGATTCCGTATATTTAGGATGATGAAATTTGGCGAAATAATAGGGTCCATACAACTGTGTATACGATTAAAATTTGATCGAATTCCAACGAGTAATTTCCGAATTACGCATTCAACCTCGTAACACATGCTCATATGTGAGTATTAACCCCCACGTGTTACGATGTTGAATGCGTAATTCGGAAACTATTCGCTGGAATTCGATCAAATTTAACGGTATACACAGTTGCAAGTACCCTATTTTTCCACCAAATTTCATCAACCTAGATATTATGGAACCTTATTTATTAAATTATTGATCTTGGTGGCGGCATTTTTATTTCTGTTCATATATCTCAGGTATCGTTCAAATTCGGAACACCCATACTACCATTTACCAAATTTCCGTTCACTCATTGCGGGATACCCACTATAGAGTGGCCCAAAAACTGTACACACTCTTTAACAAAAGAAAAGCCTATATAAAAGTTCTAACACTAAATTCGTATAGAATTCAAGGGATGAATGTACTTCATATTTGACTACTACAATTATGATAGGTGTTCAAAGCGATTCCCTGGCAAACTGTTACGTATTCTCCTACGTGTAGATGGCAATCTCGTTGTCTTCATTCTCTGCATGTGAATAATCTTGAGATGTAAGCTTTCGATTTTACTGTTAGGAGAAATTTATAGATAACATCTAGTAAAGTGTGTATACATTTTTGGGCTAGTCTGTAGTTTACAATTTTTTTCAGATTGCACAATTTTATTTTAATATGCCATGTGTTTAAATTCTGTATACACTATGTATCAGTTCTCTGTTCTGGAGCAGCTGATGGACACTAAAGAACAAGGCTATCCAACGTATACTAACTACCCAAGAAGTATGGGACGAAGTATGCTAGGCATAACAAGAAAGGATAATAACTGACTGAGGAAATGACGAAATAA
This sequence comes from Rhysida immarginata, assembly GCA_023313115.1. Taxonomy (NCBI): domain Eukaryota; kingdom Metazoa; phylum Arthropoda; class Chilopoda; order Scolopendromorpha; family Scolopendridae; genus Rhysida; species Rhysida immarginata. The sequence continues at coordinate 2,802,107 of JAHWFO010018671.1, read as the reverse complement.
CGAGGACAGATATTTGGCATCTTAGAACAGTTGCGGCATCTCAAATAGAAGAGAGCTAGACACATTGCTAGAATTTAGACATATTGGACATGTACTCATATCGAGACGGAGGGATGATATCAGGAAACTGGTAGACGTTAACAGCAAAGCCCAAGAAATGTTTAGAGGAGATTGATAAGCGTTGACTATGATGAGTTAACGTGAGATACAAAGTCGCTGAGAATAAGGATATCCTTCAACTTGACTGTTCAACTTCTAGGCTCCCTTGCAAAAACTGATAGCAACAAGGGCAATCGTTTCGTTTTTTTTTGGTTTTTATAATTCGACTTTAACTTCTTCATTTTCCGTTTATTCGTTCCAGCTTATTTGTTTTTTTTGAAAAATTAAAATTTTATAAACAATTTAAATGAAGAAATTTATTTAAACAAATTGAATTCATTAAAAGAGAAAGTACGTATTTTTGCCTGATGAAAATATATCTAATTTAAAAATTGACAATTTCTCTTTTTTATCGTCATTTTATCAGTCTTTAAGTAGGAATCAAACACCACATTAAAACGTTTTGCAATAACGTTTAATAAAATAGTTTATGCCATCCTGGAATGAATGGAAATTTTTTCATCAAAAAAGATGAGGACGGCCAAATATTGTGACAAGACGTAACCTACAAGATGAAGTTGGCGTTGCAGTTGCCGTTTAACTACAGAAATCCATCAAAAAGTCAGTCGACATTGGTTTAAGCGTCTTTCATCCAAATCTCTTAGGACTCGGAAAAAATATTGAAATTCTATTCCATTTGTAGAATATCCCAACTCAACAACAGCTTGGGGATAGAGATTAAGATCGGCAAGACGAATTTTGTGAGGCCTACTAAATAAAGTTCAAAAAGAACTAATTCGTTGCAATCCTCATGACATGAAATTTCACCCTATAGAACGTACATCATTTACTATTTTCTGAAAGCAATTATTGAGACTTATTGATTCTCACACATGTTTAGGACACTCTGTTTCAATAAGTCATTTCAGGCGAATCACTTAGTTGTTCGCTTTTCAAATGCCGGAATCACGTCAGCATGTTCCTGTAAATCAGAGCGCTTTTACGCCTTCCACTCGAGAGTTAAGCCAATGTGAGCAGGATCAAAAAGATTTATGACGTAGTAAGTGATTCCACCAGTGTAAATATTCATGATGAACTTCACCATTGAAAGCGGTCTCCAGTCGGGTTGCGCTGTGTGTAATTAAATGTGACAGAACGAATGCAAACAGGAATCGAAGAGATTTCTTTTCATGGCGAAAACCTCAGTTCCACTTTATCTCTTTAAGACTTTCAGTGGATCGCAGCCCAAGAAAACAATCTAAAAATGGAGTACGATTAAAAAGTCCCATTTGTGCCTCGCTCGAGTCATGAGAAGTCGTCGTCAAGTCTTGATTTTAGGGACAGAGAGAGATAGTCTGTGTTTTTCTTAAGTGTATAGGGGCTACGGTTCCCGATTTTTTTTTGTTTCTTTTTTAGCTCCTGGATTTTTGAAGGAAAAATATTGGCTTCAGGTTTCTCTATAATGATGCTAAATTATGAAATATGGGCGCTACATGATGATTGATCGCTTTGTTGGAGATAATTGGGAAGATGACATCGTAAATATTCTCGTGGAATTCTTTATTATTTTTATCCGTTTTATATGGTTTTTAACGTTCGCGGAACCTTTCGATCCGTGAAGACAATTTTCTCTCCCTGACGTTTAGCTGAAATTAAAAAATTCCGACTCTCGAGTAGTTGGCCTTTAAAAAGAAAGAACGAGAGCAACGTCAAGGGGAAAATATTTTTTATCCGAATAAAATTACGTGATGTGAGATGGACTAAACCTGTAAGATAGATTTGCGACCGTATATTAAAAGAGGTAATTTCTCCTCCTCCCAAATGGTAATTTATGTGGAAAATTTTTCCGCTACGTAACCGTCGAAGCGAATTCAGTTTGATGGGAATATTAACCTCAGAATCAAGACGACCGACTTAAAAATGTCGCCTTCGCCGGGGAGGTAAAGAAGTTGGAGGGGGGTGGGGGTTAGAGGGAGCAACAATTCGTCTGTTTTTTTCCGTGATGGTGTCACAATCCTGGCAAAATCTCAAACGAAAACTTTAAATATTTCTTTTTTTCCCCTTCGAGCAGAGGAAGCAATTGCATGGCGGTTCAGACAGATATATCTGGTTCGTTCGGGAGCATTCCACTCGAAACAGTCACGTGATGGTGGGCCTGAGACAGCGATTCCTCGATGATTTTATTAAAATATTCCTACGATATATTCAACAATAGACTCAAAACAATTCAAATGGATGAGTGAGAAAGAGAATTTTAAAATAAAGCCATGGTAGCCAAGAATAATTTTACATATAATATGCATGTTGAGAAATTGTTAAAATTGGCAGCACTTGTTGTTGAACAGGAGTTGCATAATATCAGACTAATTCGTTGTTGTTATTTTGTAGGAATTTTTCCTGAGGTGCAAATTTAAATATATGCCTTATTGTAGTAATAATTTTTATATAATTTTATTTGTAGGATTATATGTAAAATTATATATAAGTGCATGTGTGTGTGTACGCTTCGTGTATGCTTTCTTTATTCCACAATTGGTAATATCTTTGTCCTTGTTGTTAAATTCAACAAGTTTCTCCATTTATATCTCGCATTTTCAAGGCGAATTGATGAGGTTCGCCGATTTATGAACGAAATCCCCTATACGCGAGACGCCGTATTTAGGCAGGGAAATTTGCATGAGTTTATCAGTTATAATGTTTATCAGTTTAAAAATTGTTTACTTTTTTCCATTGCTTTTTATAATAGGGATGTCCATCATCTTAAACAACGGACATTCTTTTGTCATTGCCTTGTATAATTATTTATACAGTCAATTAATTATCCGCGCCCGTAAAATAACACATAATTTTCCAGAGGTTTGACTAGTGTCACAATAAGTATATTGAAATAAAGGGACCAAGAGTGACACGGTAAAATTAATTCATTAGCTTGACGCGTTTCGGCATTACGCCATCATCGGAAGCAATAGTCTACAAAGGGAAAATTCGCAAGATATCGAAATATACAGGGCGAGTCAAAAGTCTGGTACTCCCTTCCTATCTTGGATACCAATGTAGTTACGCAAATTCCAATACAGGGAATGAATAGGAACTTGAGGGTGCTCTATCTGATGGAACACCTTTCATCATCTTAAATATGCAAATTAGGACACATCCAAATTCTATCTCGAAAACCGCAAGAGATACACAAAAAAATCCAATTATACATTTGTTCAACAGCAAATTTCAAACAAAACAAAAAAAAAGTTCACCAAAATCCGGTGAGCGGACCACCCACAGTCCTCATTGCAAGCTCTGCAATATTAAAATCTTGAGGAAACGCGAGCGACAGAGTCCAAAGAGCTTGAGTTCAAGTCTCGGAAATAACCACCGAATGTTTTTCTCTTCTGAATACCATTTACCAAGCATGCAAATTATTTCATGCATCATCCTCATACTGTTCTGGAAAATTCCACAATTTACCATTAAGTCAACACTTTCCTTTGAAGCTGAGAAAAAATCAAAGCAAAGCAAGATGGCACAGTACACTAATCAGGAAATGATCAACATGGTCCTCTGCTTTGGTGAAGCGAGACAAAATTATCATGCAACAACCAGGCATCGTTGAAATGTCGTGCGGAATTATGCTATGGTGCAAGTGGAAATCACATTGAACACTATCTGGATTGATGGAAACATTGACTTTGCATCAGATTTTAAGCAATAAACAGTACAACAGTCAATTGTCCTGTTGCAGAGATTTTAATGAGGATTGCGGGTGATCCGCTCATCGGATTTTGGTGAACTTTTTTTGTTTTGTTTGGAATTTGCTATTGAACAAGTGTGCAATTGGAATTTTTTGTGTATCTCTTACGGTTTTAGAGATAGAATTTGGATGTCTCCTAATTTGCATATTTAGGATGATGAAAGGTGCTCCATCAGATAGATTACCTTCTAGTTCATATTCATTCCCTGTATTGGAATTTGTGTAACTACAATTAGTTACTACATTGCTTTTCAAGGTAGGCTGACTCATTCAAGGTAGTTACTACATTCCTTTGACTCAACCTGTTTAGTCCGCATGATATACTGTCCACCAATCACGTGAGAAAGATGCTTCAATACAGATTGGTGGATAAGCCCGTAAATCGCGGTCCTATTAGAGGCGCCATCATCGTGACGTCATCCGATTCGGTAAAACTGTCGAATTTGCTTATGAAATGAATGGCATCATCTCTCTTAAAATAGATCTGGTTGTTTAATATCAGGTTGTTGCAAAAGTTTTTTCCGGATTTTTATTCCAACACAAAAACCTGATTTTATTGAATGACAGATTCAGCTCATGCAGATGCCGGGCAACGGTTGAAAAGTGAACCTTGAACCGTTCTGCGAGTTCCCTCGTTATTACATTGTGATCCTCATCAATTGCTTGGCGAAGATCACCATCTGAAATCATGATTGGCCGACCAGAGAGGTGCATCTTGAAGAGTGCTATATCCGCGTCTGAACCGGCGATACCATTCTTCTATTCTAAGTAAACTAACAGTACCATCACCTAAACGTTGACAAATGTTTCGGTGACATTGCGCAGCAGTGATCTTTCCAGAATATTCTTAGAAGATTATTGCTCGAATATGCTCGCGTGAAAGGTCCATTTCAGACCGTTGATGTATAGTCAGAAAGTTGATTCTTGGATGTAATATAACAAAGATATTCAGGAATCGATTGCAGTAATTTGTTTGAAAAAATATGAACACTCCGTTCGGAAAATGAGCCTTTCTTGGGCACGGGTTCTAGAAACCGGAAGAAACTCTTGCAACAACCTGATACTTTGTTATGCTTCATTCGAAGATGCTTCTTGATTTCAATTTCTTCATGGAAATTTTCCTCAGCCTACCACATACGTGTAAAATAAAATTGTTTATCCATAAATTATGTCTCTACATTTATTTTCCATTTTTCTTATTTTTTCTCGTATTATAAACTGCCTTTAAAAAGTTTTAGGCCTGCAGTATGTCTACGCTCTTTTCTTATGGTTTCACGGAAAATTAGTATAGATATAAGGTTAGTTCACAGTCTGCCGTTACCGTTTGCGTTGTGCTCCAACGAAAGCCGTTCCGTTTGCTGAGATGATTCGTAGTTGTGCTTTGTCGTTATGCCGATGGCTGTCGAACCACCATCCGCTGTTGCGCTGGGATATAACTGTGCTCTATTTCAACGGCCAACGGCCCACGAATCATAACTTGAAGATCTCTTGACGTCATTTCACTTTTTTGTAAAACAAAAATGGAGGAAAGCAAGTTAATTGAAGCGAATCAAAAGTATCCCTGCTTGTATGATACGAGAACGAAAGAATATAAAGATCAAAAATTAAAAGATTAAATATTCTCTTCCTTGAAAATAGATCGTACATATATAGATCTATTGGAACGATGCTTATTTCTTCGATGCAAGTTTCGGAAGTTTATAGTTGACAGAGCATGCGCAGTGTTCCCGTTGACCATTTTATCCAATGATGTAACTATGAATGCTATGCGCTGTAACCAGAGCGCTAACGGCATCGTTTTGAACGTGACGGAACGGCAGACGGCCAACGCAAAACGGCGTTGTCAGACTATAAATGTGTTTGATTATACGAACAAATCTATTTTCCGAACCATCTTGGTCTTTTACAATTTGGTTCGGATAATCAATCTTCTACTGTATATATTAATATCTTAATCAATCTTCCGTGTAAACAAAGTGGCATGCAACTATGTGGACGCTGTATATGTTTATTTCAGACGCTATTTTCCGGTATGTGAAGGTAATATTTGTGAAGAAGGGCTTCGGTGAGACGCTATTTTCCGGGTTGAAGTCTACTTTTTGTGAACTCTTTTGCCCGTTAAGGAGATTTTGATTCCAATTTTGTGTTTTTTTCATTAATTTTTTAAATTCATTTTCTCTGCAGTTTCTGACTCCCCAGTACGATCTGCTGTCTTAAAAATACGGTTATGGAGTTAGTTTTGGTTGACGCCTTCACTGAAATTTTAATTGAGGCCACAGACATTTAAGTTCAAAAGAATAAGAAACGGAAATGAGAGTCTTGAAACTTTAATACAAAAGGCCTCTTAATAAAAAGCGCTCTCTTTTCGCCATTTTTCATTTTTATTTTTTGAGTGTAAATAATTAAATTAATTTTTTTCTCAATGAACAAAAAAAATTTTCACAAATTTTTCTTGTTTTAAAACTGACCCTAACGCCCTAATATTGTTTCCAAATCTGTTTGGCCATTGACTATGGTTACAGAATAGTAACTGGCTGTTGTTGTTTACATTTTAAACCATGCAAATTTCAAAAGATTATAATCCCACGAGGCATCACTCAATCAAAGCTGTCGCCACGTAATTATGACGACATTAAAATCGCCTAAAAGTCATTTAAAGAAATTTTTATAACAAATTGTAGGTGAATTACCGAAAATTCTAGTTGTAATGCAATGAAGATCCAGGTGCAGGGCTTTCTAAAATCTTTGTCACAGAAAAAAATTCGAATATCGTTATTAAACTTCACTGCTAACATCATAAAATATAGCCTTAGCAAAAATAAGCTTAAATAAAATATTATTGTTTTATTTGGTTGTCAAAATATTGCAAGAAGCAAGAGCCACTAAGCATTCTTAAAATACGATCGATTTAAGACGACTTTAGGGGCTACTTCTCGAATCCAAGCTGAATAGTGGTTTTCTTGACAGCCGGAGCTTTGATTAAATGCCTTTGGGGTTCTTGCTCGCATTAGGAGGAGGAGGAGCCAACCAAAAGCATCAGAAACACCCCAGCAGTTGTCATGGCAACCGAAACAACAATTGCCCTTGTGCATGCATTCGCCCGGTACGTACACTTTTTTTCTCCCCGGTTTGCAAGATTGATAGAAGGTGCATTATAATCGAAATCAAACTCCTCTCCATCCCCCTCTCCCAGTTTTCTTGACGCTGTGTTCATTAAAATAATGGAATCGGTAAAAAAAAGAGAGAGAAGATACGTTGGTGTTCTCTTGGGTACTCGGGCTGTTCTATAGGAATTCATAGACGGAACAAATTAGGTATGCATGGAGTTATGTTATTGAGCTAGATGATGAAATTAGAATCGGAATCAAATTACAAAATTTTCATTAAAGCACTGAATAGCTTCAGGATGTTTTTTGAATTTCTCTATTAGAAGTAAACTGAGTTGAGATGATTTCATTTTTTTTTCTGACAAAATGGAAGATAGACTAAAGGTGAACGCATGTAATGTGTGCCAGAGCTTTTAATGAGCAATTCTTATTTGTAACAAAATTTTCTTTCTTTTACCGAGAAAGCCTGCTGTTAAAATTCAATAGACCTTGTAAATCAGCTATTTTTTTTATACACAGAACAAAATATCTGAAATATACGAGACAGTAAGTCCTTATATGAAAGCAACCCCTTCAAACCGAGTTGCCTTTCCCGCAGAGCTTCATCTCTTAATTGGCATCTAAACCAGTGTTTCTACAACAGCGGCCTAGGATATTCCAAAGGGGACCACAGGATAAAATCCCATCATAGGAAGGTCACATCATGAAAGTAGAGGGTCGCTGAGGGAAGCGAAATGCAGTATAGATAAGTTGATCCATTTGCGTGAATACATTGTTATTTCTTTGCAAGAAGTGCTCACGCAGCTGCAGAACGACTTAGCAGCCAAAGTAACGACTTTTAGTCAATATATTCACCCTATTTGGATAACGAGTACAATATTTAATGAGTTACAACAGCTTTGGGGTACAGCAAAATTGATTTACATGGCATTTTCTGCTTCTTATTTAGTAGAAATATGTGTCAGTGTGGTAAGATGTGTACTGAATTTTGCTATAATGGACAGAAGAGATCATAGTCGGAGGGATCACAGTTGTAAAAAAAAAACAAAAAAAAAACGTTGAGAAATAGCCTATTAACGATCTGGTTCTCAGTTTAAAATAAGTTATTTACTTTATACAAAATAGACACTTGTGTATTGCCTATAATAAGCAAAAATTAGTGCAAAATAAAAATAAGATTTCATTCTTGTTAAGAAAAAAACTTAGTCAGTACAATAGTTAACGACTCAAAACTTTCGAATATGATAAAATATTAAAGAATAAAATAAAAAAATATTAAAAAGGCTTAAGTGCGCATTTTCACTTTCAAAGTGCACTGAAAGGTAAAATGTAAAATTTAAAAAGATAAAAGTGTGACGGCGCGTTTAATATTAAATTTTTAAATGATACAGAATAAAAACGTCGCCACAGTTTTACCTTAAAAAGTAAAAAGTATGCTATTATATTTTTTACTTTATTCTTTTTATTATTTTTTTAAATACATGCTTTTACAAGATGCTACAAAGCCAAAGCAAACAAAAGCACGAATGATTTTACCGCCAAAGCGGATAAAGGAAGCACATTTTCGTGTTATAGCATCGTATATATAGAATTAATCAACTTTTTAAAACACTTAAGAGAAAATAAATAAATATGAAAATTAAATTGTAAATTACTATTTAAGTAAGCTAATGTATAAAGAGAATTTAAACGAATAAACTTGAACTGAAAGGTAAATGGAGACTGAAGTTATTTCTCATACATTTAAAAAAATAAAAGTTCTTTAATTTGTAAGAATTCCCACATAATATAAAACGAAGTGAGCCTCAATTGCTGAAGCGTTGTGTGTAAGCATCAATTATTTTTTCATATTAAATTACTACAGTGTTTCTACGTTATCATCTACTATTGAAGCAAGCTATTAACTACTATTACTGAGCAATATGTATATCAGTAATTTGTTTTAGATACCATTAAGCCTAACAGCATTATGCTCTTGATAACAAATAAGCTATGGATAACAAGAGATCTAACAACTCTTAAGGAGTTGGTTGATATATTACGTACACGCCATATCTTAGCATTGAAAGTTCTAACAATACTATATTGTACCATTAGGGCACATGCTACAAAACCAATTCCCACTATCATTATTTTCTCGTTATATTCACTCATGGCACGTTGTTACGAGGTGTTTGATATATTACATGCATATCTTAGCATTGAAAATTCCAATGGTACCACATGGTACCATTAGGGCACGTGCTACTAAACCAATAACCATTATCATTGTTTATTCGTTATATTCACTCATTACATGTTGTTACGAGTTGTTTGATATATTGCATGCAATATCTTAGCATTGAAAGTTCCATTTAGTACCATTAAAACACGTACTACTAAACAATTATCAACAACATTATTTACGCGTTATATTCATTAATGAGACATCCTAGCACTTACACGTGCCATTAGACCAATATCTGCTATCACTAGTTACTCTTATACATTCGTCCATGATATGTTGCGATGTGTTTGATATATTACATGCCATATCTGATTATAGGAAATTTTTAAGGGGGTATCATAATTGTACCATTAAAGCACGTGCTATTAGAGCACGTTACTATTCCGGCTATCTCACGTTCGTACTTGTTCGTGCTCTTTTTCATATTAATGGATTGGTTAAAACAGAGAGTGAAAAAGTTAATTCGTTTTCAAGTTATCGTAATAAATACTAAGCTCCCTAAGAATAAAAAAAAGAGATTTAGAGACCGGACTGCCCTTTCAGTAATCGTCAAACACGTGCATCCTGCACGCGCACCATCTCATTAACGGTTAGTGCACGCGCAGAGCTGAACCCATGTTCTCAACACGCGTTTTCCCGAATGCGAGGATAATTAGTGTCTTCCAGCAATTCAATACATGCACTCTTTCTATTGCAACGCAATGAAATGTGGGAATTGTGTCTACAGACAGACAGACAGACGGACGAACGGACGGACAGCTGGACAAACCGATCACATAAGCATATTTTTATAGAAAATGTGCTAAAAACAAAACAAAAAAAACCGTGGAAATCTGAAGAAGTAGCCCATCTCTTGCCCAAGGATTTTAATTAAATGAAGAAAAACCTGAGGAGATATCCCCTCCCCAATCCTCTATTTGGGAACTAATTAAATGGAAATCAGTTTTAATCCTTTTTAAGAATTCGAATTTAAAAAACTTTATACTGGATTCTATTGTTATCGGAAATGAACAAGTGTGCCAAATTTGGAGTCGTTTAAACAAAGGGAGGTAAATGATATATTGATTACAAAATTTAAGCACAAGCACACAATTCAAATTAATTAAAAGTGTATAAAAACATTAGATTGGTGTGAGTATTAAAAATCCATTTGAAATGAATTTACAAAAAGGACCCATTTCACAAATGATAATTTAATTTTAACTTCGTGTATCTGAAAAATACATCATTTAAGTGTACTGAGAAGTAGGGTTTTTTTTTCTTGGCAGTATTTCTCTTTAAAGGTGTTTTCTGTGTAATTCTGTAGTTTCTTCTCTTCTTACATTGAAACATAGTCCAGCGAATCATAAGCACTGACAATCACTACATTACCATGGAAACCAGCTGAGGTAAAATTTTGCCTCTTACAGGGGCCGCTCTTAACTAAATTACTGTTAAATTAGTGGCCTTTAAAAGTTTTCTTTTTTTTTCAAATTAATGCGAAATTCTTCTTCATTTTACTTAGAAGAATCGTTATTTTTTTCTTGTTTAATATGTTGCTTGACTACGTGATGAATTTTAAACAAGGATTATTAACCATAAATCAATACCTGTACAATGAGACTATGGCAGTAGTTGATTGGCTGATGAACTTAGCCAACGTCACGACAACGTGATCTTTGGAAGGTGAAGCGATTCTTATGACTTGTCTGTTGGACTATAATGACATAAGCTTTTCATACGAAAACCAGCACTGAACATTTATTAAGAAAATTGATTGTTCGTTCTGCTGGATTGATATTATAGGATTTTCAATTTTTATTTTGAAATAATATTCTAATTAAAAGAAAAAAGTGAGTGTTCTGTCCTTCGACAGATTCAGTATACTTGACAAACCTGTCTATTAAAAGACAGAGCCTTTTATTTTTAAATATTAATTACAGTTTCAATACCTGGAAATCATACCCGTTACAATCATATAACACTGAGAGTATGAGGATTTCAAAAACTCCAGGCTTCTGAATGTAAATTAACTAAAGGTTGAATATACTGTATGAAAAAAAACCCCTACAGATTGATCAAACCTGGGACTTTTGGCTTAACACGCGCCCACAGTGACTTTGCGCTGTTGTTGCGATTTTTCGATCCGGTTGTTGAACTTCGTAGTCTTTTCCGAGCCGTTTGTTGAATTCCAATGAATAGTTTCCGAGTTACGCAGTCAAAATCGTAACACGTGCTGGTTAGTACTCGCATGTGAGCACGGGTTACGATGTTGAATGCGTAAGTCTGAAACTACTGGTTGGAATTTGATCAATTTTTAACGGTACACACAGTTTTATGTACCCTGTTGTTTTACCAAAATTCATTTTTCTAGACGTTACAGAACTTGAGTTATTAACTTGTTGATCTTGATGGCGGCATTTTTATTTCTGTTCATATCTCAATTATCGTTCAAATTCGGACCCATATCCATATGAACTTTTTTGCTTAGAATCACCCATACTACCTCCCCTCCAAGTTTGTACAGACCGTTCAGATACACCCTGTATATTGTTAGGAGGAAAAAACCCAGAGATTTTAGTCAAAAAATTCCCTCGCATAATGTAACACTGCAACTGAGAGACAACCAAGGGGTCCATCATACAGAAAAAGCTCGTACACCGTCCCACAAATCTTACAAATCTGTAAATAATCTCAAAAATTATTGCAGATTTGAAGTCTCAATTCTGATATCCGGTAACAATTTCCGGTCCCGGGCTGAAATATTTCAGTAACAACTTCCGGTTCCAATCAAGAGTAGTCGTGGAGCCGGTTGTTAAACATTTGCCAGCACACTACTGCCACAGTCTAATTAAGAGTACGACCACATAGTAGACAGAGAAACAATGGCGATCCTGGTTTGGACCGCTGCATTATTTATTAAAAAATTTTTCTAAAATTACATTTACTCATTAATGTGCAAACATTCTTAAAACAGGTAAATTCTTCAGACACGCCAAATCTGAAATTAGTTAATTTATTGTAACTTGTTATGACTTTAGGTCTAGTATTGCTGATAACTAATAATAAAGGAGAAATAAGCAGTTCTGTTTAAAGCGTTTCGACCTAATTGCCAACTATAGGCTGATCACTTCTAATCCTGTTAATGGCCTCTGGATGAGACTAAGTCGAAACGAGTCGCCTTTTTAAATATTATTGTGCTGTTTTAAACAGATCCAGTTATTTCCCGTTTAGTATTAGCTGGTATCTAATTCCATTTTTAAAGAAGAAGCTATACTTGGAGGATTAAGGATTTCTCTAAATTTTTAGAGCATTCTAATTGGCAAATTCTTAACAGAGTTACTTAAACAAGGAAAGAAATTTATTTTATTTAGAATGCCTATTGCTTGACATTTTTGGCATCCTTTGTTTAATTTTTTTTTAATATTTTAGGTCATTTGGTTATACAAAGAGGATAATGTACATTTCTACTTTCACTGAGCTCTTTGTATTGTAATTTTAGGCGTAGCATTTTTCTGATAATCTTTTAAATTGTTGTGAGGTTAGTTAAATGTCACTTTCTCTGCAGTACGTTTTTTTAAATTATGAATGTTATTGTTCTCTAAGATATCAGTCTTATGGGAAACTTTTAGAATGGCTTCATATGTTTATATCATAGGGGAGTTTATAATTTGTTCGATATTTTTACACATTTAATATGAAAATGCTTTATGCACTCTATTCGTCTTACTTTTTAAATCTATTTGAGTATGATGTTAGGGACAAGTGGAAGAGCTTTTACACGGAACACCAGCTTAAACGGACAATATTATATATAAAAGCAATGAACCTTCTGGCAACTCAGTTTTAAGGAGGAAATTTCTTTGTAATTTTTTTTAACCCGGCGGAACATCATCATTTAGAGCGAAGCAGTTTTGGCCCACCTCCAAAAAAGAGATCTTTTCTTTACTTTTTTCCTCCTTCAGCTGCTTTTCGTTTCCTTCCTTCCTCGGCTCGTGGATTAGCTGATCAAACGCCACTTTCCCCTTCGTCAATTCGGAAAAAAAATATCCCAACGAAATTCCCATTTGCCAAGACGACGGCAGATAAAGAAAGCTAATCAACAGTGATTCGATATTAAAAAGCCTCATAAAGTGAAACATTGGTTGGCAGTCTGAAATGCATCGCGAATGGAAACTTCTACGTTTTTGTTCAAAATTTAAAGATTTGTTGATGAAATTTTGAACAAAAACCAGTAAGTAGCCAACGTAGAAGTTTCCATTCGCGATGCATTTCAGACTGACAACCAATGTTTCACTTTATGAGGCTTTTTAATATCGAAACACAGAAGAGGGCATTTTTCACTTAGTAAGAGGAACACTGCATTTTACTCGCTTCCTTCATTAAACGGATTAATTATATTGAAGTGTCTCTAGGTAGAAAGCGTAATCGGAAGCAATTTTTCGAATACCGGAGTCGGTAAAAATGTTCCGACTCTTAATATATTTAAATTTTGGATTTAAAAATTGATTCAATTTCTATTTTACAACAAAGGTGTTTAAAAAATTTTGTAAGGATCCATCTTCTAAAATCTTGTTTCATATTCCATTCGCTTAAATTTTTTATCCAGTTCGCTTACATTTTTTGTTCCTTATTTTATAGTCTTGTTTTTATATTGCATCTAAAAAATAAGATTACAAATAAATAATTACAATTTTTAAAACGATTGATGTAAAAACTTCCAAAATTAGTGTGAAATTTCTAACAAAATTCTCATATAAAAGAGGACGGCGGAATTTTGGATTGCTTTTGTGTAGAACAAAATATTTTATGGGTAAAATGATGTCTTTTTTTAAAATTGCAATTTCATTTCCTTACTTTAAAACTCCCGTCATGACAAACCTCAGAGGATCACACAAATCACTAGTTCCTTATATCATACATGTAGATTCGTTATTTCAGAGAATTTCAGAGGCCTGCTGGCCTAGTTGGGAATTGCTGAATAGATTCGCAATAGCCGAGCTTTCATTGTATCAGAGTTCTTTGTAAAGAAATTTTATTTGAATTGAGCCTTTGCTGTATATTAGTTATGACATTTGCCTTTAACAAGTGTATTGTCTTGTTTTACTTAACCTAACCTAAACACAGTTTGCTACTCTTATACGCTTTAACGTTAATTTCGTCTAAATATGATAACTTGAAAACGAATTAACTTTTTCACATTGTTTTCGCCAATCGATAAATATGGGACAGAGCACGAACAAGTTCGAAGGTGAGATACCCGGAATCGGTACAATAGCACATGCTCTGATGGTATCTTTATCCATTCAGAAACGCCCTGTTTATAGAAATGAACTCGTCCAAAAAATAATTCATTCTAAACCTTATAGCTTTTAATGAAAAATTTAAATAATAATAGTAACCTATATTATTGTTTATTTATTGTTAAATTTTTAAACGATTTATAAGAACAGGAGTTGGAGATTTTATGTCCCGACCCCACAGTCCTGCTTAATAAGCTTGTTTATTTTAATTTTCTAAGAAAATATAAAAGTTTTTTGTTTTCTATATTAGTGTATTAATAATTATAAAATATTAATATCTGAAGATTTATGTATCAGACTGAATATTGAAGTTTATTATAAGAAGTTTTTTTTTTTTCCATTCCAGATAAGGGAACTCGCAGACAGATCAAGAGTGAAGATGAAATTAACGAAAAATTACTTTTTAAACAGACTTTATAAAAAGAATATAAATCAAGCGCATGAATAGAATTCAGAGGTAGTGTGATCAACTATTATAAATTTTTATTGAGAAAATTATTATAAAATATAATTCATGTCTTCACTTTGAAACTCTTTTGACAATTTTTCATGTATTTCATTGATCTCTTTAATATTGACTTACATAATTATAAGCAGAAAAAAAATCCCCAATCACGGTAATTATATCGACTTATTGTTTACTTGTAATAGGATAAGTTGTTTCTGTTATATTTCGTGCCTGAGGATCTTATTATTTTTAATGATTTGTTTGGATCTCAAGCAACCGATATCTGCTTAAGGGTCTTTGATTTAGTTACTCTTATTAAATGTATCCTGAATGGTCTCATCCTATTGAAATCCCTTATTTACTTGGTATGCAGGAAAACAACATTGAAATACTAACTTTATAACAGGGGCCCCTGAGCAAGTTTCTTTTGTTCTTCGACTTCCTTGAGGATTCCAGGTCAGCGTATCGATTTGCTATACTTCTACTTATCGTCTCTTCATCGGTAATTGGAGTTTGACTTTTCCTAACAATTTTTGTAATCTTGTTGGCGTAATTGGGTTGTGCGAGAATAAATAGCATTATCAGTCGATAAAAAAAATTTTTATCGACTTTTTAAAAGGTATCGCAATTATTCAATGGAAAAGGAAGTGAACATGGTGAAATGAAATGCTATCGTTTGTTTTATTATCTCTGAAACACCTGAGTTTGTATATATTGCAGAACCAGTTTTACTTCCTAACCATAACACAGAGATTTATAAATTAAATAAAGGAACTCTTCCAAAATAGTTCTAGGAGAAACACCAACCTCACTTAAAAGGAAGAGGTCAATGATGTGAGCCAGATCAGATGTTGTTGAGTTTTCACTTACGACATATAAATTAGAGATATATTTAGTCGAACCTAACGTTAATTTTTCTTCATAGGATCAATAATTTGTATTAATATGAACGGTTTAAGTTAGGCCGAATAAAGAAGCTATAACTTGCCTATTTAGATACAAATTAACACTACACTTTTCTACGGGATTATGATAGCCCTTTACAGTGATCCAATTACCTATCTTTGAGTAATTGCCAAAATGGAGCCGATCCCCATCGACTGTCAACGTGGGCCACCAGTTAAGTTAAAAGCCTTTTCTGCCTTGTTTCATTTCGGCGTGATAAATAAACACTTTGCAGAAAGTAAGGCGCCGCTCCCGATGCCCGAAATAGACGAATCCCTCCAAACACTCTCTGACTACGGTTTCGTCATCATTTTCAAAAGTAAATATTTTGATTTCACCTGGGTCGAGTACAAAGTTAATAAAGGCCAAGTGACCAAAAGAGAAATTTAAGGCGAACTGTGAGTTGGTTATTAAGAAAAAAGACAAAGCTTAGGTTACCGTTTTGGAATGAACTAACGATAATATATTAATTATTGTTATATTTATTTTACTATCAAGTACTAATGAAAGTAGACATCGTATACATAAGTTTTTCCACTTTAAATGTTGCTATAAAATGGTTTACTATTGGTTCCCATTGACATCCACCAACAATTCCAGATCGAAAGAATTTAGATGATATGAAAGAACACTTTTTTATGTGTTGACACGAAGACCTTCCAACGTGCTTAGGAAGAAATGGGCTATCGTATAGATATTTTTATTATTAGAAGCATCCTTAAGGAAGTACAAAAGAAACCAATAACGTTTTTTAAGCCAAAAAGAAACAATCTGAAACAATAATTATATAAGGTGACAAGAAATATCAATATCACAAGGAAATAGGACAAGAAGTTTTCTGTTTTATATCATGTTGTTTGGTTAGTCTCTAATTATATAAGTCTAGAATTTAAAGATACATATCCTTTTTTAAAAAATTATTATACAAAGTTGGGAGCGGGAAGGCAAAAATTACTTTCTGAAGAAATAAAATCTTCAATGAGTGGCCCACCCATAATACGTAGAATCTATTGATATTAAATTTATGTTTATGAACATAGTTTAATCGACGCTTTGACACTTCCGTTAATACAAATAAAAGATTTGCAGGGTTCCAAACTGAAGATCTCAGAAAGAGAGAGAATTCAACTCAAAATAAAGTTTTTGGTAGTTTTCACGGAACTAGTACTCCAAAATGCTGTTTACTTTGATTGATTATCTGTTTCTGTGTTCAACTGCTTTAGCACAAAATTGTATATTTCATATATATATTTTATTTATACAAGATACTGAAAGTCCATTTCATTAGTATTAATCCTGTATTTATTAAAAAGCGAAACAACAACAATTAATTAAGTTTTAGAAATTATTTTAAAAAATGTTCGTTATAAAAGTAGGAATAAAGACGAAAGAATTGATGGGCGATTGACTTCATTAAATATTAAGCGAAAATAATTTTTAGGATTTTTAGTAATATAATAATCACATATGGCATGCAATTTATTTTTCTGTCAATCCGTATATCCAACACTGTGTTACTATATAAAGCGCGATCAGTAAAACAACAACAGATCGGTGGCCACAGTAACCGATGTTACTGGAAAAAAACAAGAGAAGTTTCAATATTATGGAATACATGTTGTTATTATACATCCCCTTCAAAGAAAGGGTATCGAAAATTTATTTATCTGAAATACGATGCTGAAAGTTTATAGACATTATTGAATAACATCGTGTTCGTTGATACTAAATATGATTGCAAGAACATCAAAGCACACAAGGCAGGTCAAGCAAATGCATTCGATCCTGGGTTCATTGAGATCAAAGGGATTCAGGACAATATATCTACGTGTTTATTACAGTCTACTGTAATATGAGCTAAAGAAATCCTCTCAAATTGGAATATTATAAGAAATAAATTATTCTGAGAGCTTTTGACAAACGTGCGCCATCCAAATTGTCTGGAAGATAATTCTTCTTTGATCAGGAGATCCAAATAGCCCCAATCAACAATTAAAGGAAAGTTCTTATTGATTCCATAAACCTAATTCATCAATGAAGAGTTAAATCTCAGTTCGTTGGCCGGGTTTAATTACTTAGGTATATCATTCTATGAGAAAAACGAATAAGCATATAGCAATGCATTTTACTTTCATTCTTTATACAAAAAGTTATCAATAAAAGTAAATCTTGCAAAAAAAAAAAAAAAATGAAAACGATTGAGGATATTTTAAAGTCAAATAGCAAACAATAAAATTCAAATCTCAGCAAAAAAATAAAAATTAATAAACAAAAGTATTTAATCCAAAAATACAGGTTTCAGTTCGGTATATCTCCAAGAGAGTTGAGTGCTGAGTGTTGGTTTTCGTGAAGTTCTTTAGTTTTAAGTTAATGCCAAAAAGGAAAATATTTTAGATACAGAAATTTTTAATTACACATCAAGAAATGCTCAATTTATTGAAAAAATTCTTTAAAGTTATTTTTTAGACTTAATAATTTTGTTTATTAATTCTTCTTATATTAAGGTTTTTATTGTTTTTATTTATAATAGCAGAAATAATGAAACCGCTTGTGCACATACAAGAAGTAAAATCTATTTTATGTCAACTATAGGTTTCATTTATTTGTACTTCCGATCTATATCCACGGTTGGTGTCTGATTCTATTTTTATTTATAAGTTAAACATAATTTTGATGCACACTGCAAAAATACGTTTCAGGGATGCACACTCGCTTGTCTGTGATGATTCTCGGTAATATGAATAATGACTACACAGAAAGTGTCAGCTTCCATAATAGAAATGACATAACACGAACCCATACTCTCTTCGCTCGTCCACTAATATGTTTTTTCGTTATCAACATCACAACATGATAGAAATCAATAATATCTTTTTTATAATTAAAAGTGACAGATAAAAATAACCTCCTGGTGAAATGCGTCACTAACTATATTGTCATTAAAATATCATCGGCTATTCTTACGTAAAAGTGATAAGAGTTTGCTAAGGATGATTTCCTTCTGGGTACACAACAACTTATTAAAAACGCTTATTTCATTTATTATTCTTAGACAGGGTAGCCACGATAAGGAGATGACGTTTTTATCCACGTGGCTATGTTCATAATGAATGTCTAGTTCATATTCGATTTAAAGATTATTTTTTGCAGAAAAATACTGTGGTTAATAACCTATTTTTTCATGGATTCGAATGGTTTAATAGTTTTATTAAGGAAAACGAAAGGAAAAAAATTCGTGATCTGAGAGCAAACTAGTATGGTGAATCGGATAATAGTGGTTCCTGCTGGCGGAATTTTTTTCTTTAATTTTTAACTAAGATTAGGTTTCCATGATGGAGAATGGAATATCTCGGAATAAACAACACGTGGATGCCTCATTCGACTCGGTTCAACAGAATGTGTACCATCTAGAAAAATAAAAAGGCACGCGTTCGTGCGAAGAGAAAAAATTCCCTCTTTGAGCCCTGTTGATGGACACTTAAGTCAAATTTTCTCCTGCATTTTACAAATGAAGGGATCAAAATTTGAGAAACGAAATGGACCTAGGGAATCCTTAACAAAGATTGATCCACATAACTCGAAAAATTTATTTCTTTTAATCCTACTCACAACAATACTAGACAACATGAACTCTAACCTTCCATGTTTGGACATGGAGTCCATTTTCACTGGAATGTTTCTGATCTACGCTTTACTGGTAGGATGTTCATATTAAAATTAATTTTTCAGCGTATTATTATATTAATTTAAAAATAAAATTGAACCGAAAGACCCATCACACGAATATTGCAATTGAGAGTAAAAAAAAAAACAACAATAATTTGTGAGAACATTCTTGTTAAAAAAGATTGCAGAAATAATGAATATCGGTCCTAGGAAAATTTAAAATTACTTATTTAATAAGATAATTCTGAAAATCGCTTTAAGTTGGTGATTTGGATGTTTAAACCTAACAAAGGAGATAAACAGAAACTCTACCTGCTGCATTGATATAAATGATGCAGTGAGAATGGACAACGTAGAATTACATCCAAAGAAGTAGGCTAAACCGTCTAATGGCATTAGCCTTTGTGAGTCATTGTTAAGTGCAACTTGATCATTTAAAACGAGTTGTTCTATTAGCAAACAAACTTTTACTTTTACACTGAATGAACATAAAGTGTGTATTCGATACGATGCATTTGGGATTAAATGACATTGCGCAACAGGCTAAGTCAGGAAAGGATTACAAGGCTGAACAATCTGACTGGAAATTAAATAGATGAAGCTGGCCGTGTAGTTAGAAAATAAAAAGATTTTTATGGCTTATTTAATGTAGCCTCAGAAATTATCATATCCGATATTTGTTATTGACGATGTGTCCTTTTATTTTGCTATTGGGGATACTTTATATGAATGTTTTTTTAAGAAATAAAAAAAATTTTAAGACCATGAAAAGGCCATAAATGCCAAGACTATTAAATCATTTTA
The DNA here is from genome assembly GCA_023313115.1 of Rhysida immarginata. Taxonomy (NCBI): domain Eukaryota; kingdom Metazoa; phylum Arthropoda; class Chilopoda; order Scolopendromorpha; family Scolopendridae; genus Rhysida; species Rhysida immarginata. Next base: position 2,781,784 of record JAHWFO010018671.1, on the reverse strand, counting down.
AAAATGTCTCTTGGAAGATATTTTAAGCTATTTTCTCCATTCATGTTTGTTTCTTCTCTTCATTCATTCTGTGGATCGATTTTTAATCCACTGGGTCGATTTTAATCGATTCGCCTCTTTATTGCATCGTCGTAGTTGTTTATTTCATTAAAACGTTTTCGCCCGAAATAAAAGATAGCTTATTGGAGGTAATGCTCGCTGACCTTTCCATAATGCCCACGTTAATTTAATAATAAAAGTATAGAAAGCCATTAAATAATTATAATAAAAGCATAACGTCGCCCTTGAGAAAACTATTTTTTCCTACTTTCCTTTTCACGTGCCTAGAATTTTTATGGAATGCCATCTGTTTCTTTGTTTGTTCCTCTTTCATTCTTTGCCTCCATCAACCGAGTTGCTACTCTACAGTAACAAGCCATCGACTTTTCCCTTTTGCTGCGAGCGAAGTTTCTAAACATAAAGCAAACAAAACTTTGGGCATTTTTATTTTGTTGCTACGTGTCCTAATATGAAAATTAGGAAGAGAAGCGTTATCATCTTAACGGAGAGAGTCCCAATTTGCTTATAATAATATTCTAGTGAATTTACTTTGACATTCGGAACAGAAGATAATTAGAAGGAAGAATGTTATATCCAATTAAAGCCAGCTTCCGACTTTAAATTGTTGCAACGAAATAGGATATTTGACATTATATTGATTATTAAGTACCGAAAGGTGCTTTATGCTATCAGTGTGGGGAAACGTGTCTGCCTGTCTGTCTGTCCGTCCGTCCGTCCGTAACTCTAACTCCTCCGAGGCTATGAAAGATTTTCAAAATCTTTATTCGTTAGTCGATGTATACGGTTCATGGCACGAACCAATCACAAATATTATCTAAATGGTTCATTGGCACGTGCTCAAATGGTACCTTCACGAACCCACCTAGCAATCTTCAATGGTTGGTTTGGTTTGGTTTATTTGGTATTAACGTCCTTTTCAACTGCTATGGCCATTTCAGGACGGCGTTATAGGGGCAGCAAATTTAGTCTCGCAAGGGTTCTTTAACGTGCAGCCAGCAAACGACTACACGGGACCAATGGTTTTATTTCCCTTCCGAAGGAAGTGCGTGATCTCAAGATTTTCCCCCTGAAAAAAATCCTCGTCGTCCTCGGCCGGGATCGAACCCGCGTCCTCGAGCATCAGAGGCGATCACGCACCCACTGAGCCACCGAGGCCGATCAATTTTCAATGGAGAGATATATTAAGTAATATATCAAACAAATCGTGATGATAGAAGCGGATATAAATTACTATTTTCGCCAATTGATAAATATGATTCCGGGAATGAACATTTTGAAAATGGTTGTAACCGAAACAATGGGACGTGCTCTAATGGTACCCTTATGACACCATCAAAAATTTTCAATGATAAAATATTGCTCTTAATATATATTAGAAATTAGCAGAGGACCCGGCGTTGCCCGGGATAATTACGTTTGTAGGTAAACAGAACAACCTCAAAAAGCTAAATTAAACCTCAATAATAACTCAAATCACTACAATATAGAGCGAAGGGACAATCCATTCTAAGAAAAATCCGAAAGACAGGAATTTACCTCTTCACTGAAAAAATCCATTCTAGGTGATATACCGGGACTTGATTTACCGAAAAAATATTTTTTAAAGGCTCACAATGGACTTCTCCAAGGATGACTTCTAGTCTAAATAATTTTTTACACACGTAATCTTACTTTAGATGTACACTTGATTTTGTTGCAATTTCCTTTCTTCTTTCGATGTCTTGAAGCAAAAATTGGCCATTCATCACTTTGTATAGTCTAGCGGTCGCCGATTCTTCTATTTACTTGCTTACCATTTGCTCAATACAGCACGGAGCTAAAGGAGTGCTTGCTCTATCGTCTTTCACTCTTTCTCAATAGTGTGCTAATTCATTATCTCCAGTTACTGATCATTTTTAAAGATTTTCAAGAAATTGTTAAGTACTAAGAATTCACTTTTCTAAGAAAAGCCTGAATAACAGGAATTCTATGCATTGAATTCTATATTGCACAAACTTTGCCTTGCATTGTTGGTCATGAGGCATATATTGTTGATCCTTGCATAGTGTTGGTGCATTGCGTGCTGACACCATTGTTGATACCTATTGTTGCACGAACTTTTATTTGAATTGTTGGCCATGAGATATATATTGTTGGTCCGTGCAGAGTGTTTGTGAATTGCGTGTTGATACCATTGTTGATACTGATTGTTGCAAAAACTTTATCTTGCATTGTTGGTCATGAGATATTTCTCATCAATGTGCCCTGCCATAACCATGAATATCGATTTTTTTTTTATCAATAATTATTATTTTTTCGAAATCTGAGGTAGACAGTGACCTTCCTCATGCTTTGAAGGTCATGTATGCGAAGTTTTATCAAGATCGGAATAAAACTGTAGATTTGTATAACAAACCCACAAACAAACCCGCAAACAAACATCCTTCTTTATATATATAGATTGGGATGATGTATCATGAATGAATATAACGTAAAATTATTGATAGTCGAAACTAGTTCAAACACCTGGTTTAGTGGAACTTTTATGGTTCATTGGAATTTTCAATGCTGAAATATGGCATGTAATATATCAAACAGCTTGGAATGATGTGTCATGAATGAATATAACGTAAAATAATGATAGTCGTAATTGGTTCCAAGTAACCTGGTTTAGTGGAACCATTATGGTTCATTGGAACTTTCAATGCTAAGATATGGCATGTAATATATGAAACAACTTGGAATGATGTGTCATAAATGAATACAAGGTAAAATTAATGATAATCCAAACTGGTTCAAAGGTGCGTGGTTTAATGCTATCGTTGTGGTCCATTAGAAACTTAAAATGTTAACATAGGGCGGTTAAAAAATATGGTTCCGCTAATGGTTTAGTTTAAACTTTCGGTACTTCGTTATGTCATTTCTTAATGGTTATTAAGTACCTTTAACGTGCTTTATGCTATAAATATGGCAAATCTGTCCATAGCTCTAACTCCTCCAAGGATATGAAAGATTTTCAAAATCTGTTTTCGTCAATCGACTAAGATGGTTCATGACACGAACCAATCGCAAAGATGATCGTAATCGGTTCAATGGCACGTGCACAAAAGGTACCTTCCTGACCCCATCTAGCAATTTTCAATGCAAGATATAATAAGTAATATATCAAACAAATCGTAACGACAAGCTATAAACATTATTAATTATTGTTTTCGCCAATACATAAATATGGTTCCGTGCATGAATCATTTTGGAGATGGCCGTAATCGAAACAATAGCACGTGCTCTAGTGGTACCCTTAATGACACCCTCCGTAATTTTCAATGATAAAATATAGCAAGTAGTATATCAAACTTCTCAAAATGATAAAATAAGTGCGAATAAAACGTTTTCATGTACCCACACCTCTGCATGCTCAATCGAGTGCATATCCGGAGATCTTGCTGGCCATTCGATACGTTGCATATCCTCACTTTGCAGAAAGTCCTCCACCATCAGAATTCTGTGGGGACGTGCATTAGTATCAATTACTGTTTTCGCGCACGAACCATTTTGAAGATGGTCGTAATCGATACAATTGCACGTGCTCTAATGGACCCTTATGACACCCTCAAAAATTTTCAATGATACGATATGGCATGTAATATATCAAACAACTTGGAATGACGTGTCATGAATGAATATAACGTAACATGGAATTTATTGACACTAAATCGTTTCCTAGCCCATTAGAAGTCAAGTGGATGACCGGTTAAGTGGACATAACAGGAATTGATAGGAAATTGTTTGATGCTCAAGAATTGGGAAATTGGATATAAGTCTCTGTCTTCAATAGGGAAAAAAGTCAGCGGCTGGGCATGAGACTATGCTAAAATAGACTATTTATTATTTTTATAAAATCAAGATTTTTCTATAAGAAATTGCATTCTTAATAAACACCTAATATATAATCATTTGAATAAGTTGAATGGAAGGACACTTCCGGGCTCGATCAGTACTAATGAAAGAAAGCAGAAATTTTGTCTTTCCTGCGTTTGTCTGCAGCATTGCAATATATGACGGGAGATAGCACACCTATAGTCATCAGTCACAAATATTTGTTAAATATGAACGTTGAGCACTCGATAGGTTCAGTTTTTGATAGGACAAAGCTTTTACGTATAGCATGACGTGCATACGCTTGTTTTATGTCTGCATTTATATTCTGAGTAATTATCATACTTTTGGAATAAATACATTTGGGGGAAAAACTGTGGGGCATTCTGAGCAATTCTCGTATAATGATAATTCTATATTTTATGTAAAGAATGCAGTAGTTTTCCACAATGATATTTTTTGATTGGATTTCTAAATTTTCCAAGACGCTTTCTAAAATTATAAGATTCTCCCGGCCCCATACGATTGACAGGTTGTTTGAAAAGTTGTTATCGGATTCCAAAATTTGCATGATCTGTTTCGTGTGCAAATATTATTCTAGTATTTCATTAATTGCCATTTTGGCTAGCATCGTATATGTATTTTAAAAACGTTAGGGAAAAATTGTACATGAACTTGAAACTTAAAATTTCTTTTTAGGTGTACAAAAAATGTCTGGCGAAACCAAAAGTCACCCAAATGGGTGGATTTACATTTTCGTGCACACTTTTTGCCAAACTTTTAAGATTTTCACCGAAATGCATGTGATAATGACACGTAATTCCTACTGAAATTGATTGCTCATATTTAAATGAATTGCTCGCTTTATTTGGTTGTACAGCTTGTGGGATGAATTGATTATTCTAATGCCAAAATGATTGAAAATAGGTGATCTTAAACTATATTGAACAAAAATTAGTGATATAATATATTATTAGTACGTACTCGTACTCTGTGATGAGTCAGTTTCATTTCCTTTTGGCGCTAGCCTCACCGTGCGACAAACACGCCAAAGTCCTCCATGGGCACCCATAAAGTAATCTCCCGTACTGTTCACTTTGATGCCGTTGGGATGGTCAGGGGTAGTCAGTGTGTACCAGTAGTCCGTGCTGATGGAGACAATCCACAGAATGCAGCCGATGATGGCGAAGATGGTGACGATGATGAGGATGCGCCGCTCGAACACGAGCACGTTGGCTGCGTTGCTCGCCTTGCTCCGGCGGGGCCGAGCCCGCTCTCTTGTGGAACCGCTTTCCCGCATTGGCTCAACCCTTCAAGGAAACCCACGTCGACTGCTTCCCCATCACTCGCTGCGGCTCATGGGTTCGAGATGAGCGAAGTGTCCCTCCAAAAGAAAGGCGTTTTCTGTAGCACACTCCAGATGGACAAGGATCTGCTGCTCTAAGGCCAACGTTCAGCGACGTCGAACACAGGGATCGTTTCTGTAAGATAGGAGGAGAGAGAGAAAAAAAATGAATAAATGTTTATGAAGGGATTTGTTTATATAGACTAAAGAGTTGATAAATCACACCCACGACTAAACGCCCACACGTGCATCAGTGACATCAACTGAAAGACGGATGACACATCAGGGGGCAACACAGTATTGCCTGTGAATCACACTAACGTCACATTCGATTGCAATAGCATTTGAGGAAAAGTAAGAAAAAACCGTTAATTTTAAGTCAGTTATGAAAATTTTTAGGTTTTTGCATCGCTAATGTAGCTGAGGTTCTCGTATTACTCTAGGCATTTAAAGGCGACACTTGTAGATTTCTAGAGTATAAAGTGGAAAGCCTCTTATCGTCATCACTTTGGGATGGCTGTTTTCGAACATGTGTAATCTAAACAATAAGAACAAATATAGATTTATTTGAGAAAAACTAATTTAGTATCTGTTTTCTTAAGATTTCAATGATATATTACATTTCAAATTTTTTAATAGCCTTTTTGAATTTAACTCGACCTTTTAATTAAATACATCAATGTCAATAATGCAACAATAATATACGATCTTTCTACTTATATTGTAATCGAAATCATATAACTATAAATTAATATTCCCTCCGGAGACCACACACGTCGGCCTGTTGGCCATACAGGCTCCGGATCGGGCTCATTGTAAAAATTCTTCTTCTTCTTCTTCTTAAATAAATTTAATGTCAACACAAAATAAAAAAAAGAAAACTAAAATTTAATTCCATTTATCAATAACGTCCTCATTTCATTATAAAAGTACACGGAAATAAAAAGAACAATTCAAGATAAACGTTTTCAGATCCAGAAATTTTTTAATGAGAATTTTATCATTTTAGACCATTTTATTTAAATGTGCACGACTTAAATAGGAAAGAACCGAATGACTCCAATGTCGATTTTACTGGATGGACTGTATGATTTTCAGGAGGAGCAATAGCATCAAAAATTTATTTCACAGTTGAAAGACAAAAAAATAAAAATAAAAAAACTATTTATATTTTGAAGTAAGTTTCGTTTTAAGGAAAGTGTTAAAACTTCGATAGAGAAATTATTCAAAGTACAATTTTGAATTGGATTACTTTGATAAATCAAAATTTTAATTAAATTAAATCTTTGTTTTCTCGTTTGTTTTTTTTTTTTTCTGTTGGTGCGAATTAAACTGTTATATCATTAAAAATTATAATAATTTCCATGACAGCGTTTCAATTTGATTAGTATTTTCTTATTTGTCTATTGTTTGTCTTTTAGTAGTCCATCTCGTACTGCTTTCGAAATTCAGTTGGACTGGGTTGCACACCGAGACGAAACGTTTTCACGAACATTGCCAAATCAAATTTTCAAGTTGACTTAACTTGACTCTTTTTACTAGATTCTTTACAAGCTGCTCTCTTGTCATCCTTATTCGAAATCTCAACGTATTTTACACAATAATGGTTGTAAAAATTTTTATAAAATGAACAACAGTATCATGCCGATTGATTCTGGATAAATTAGATAGCACTCCAAAAAATGTTTGTTTTCTGAAGGGACAATTTTTTACCTGAAATTTTCTCTCAATTGATGACCTATACTGACCACACTATCGCCCTTAATGAAAATTAAAATCAGTACAATGATGGAATTTACATTTGAGCTCTGTTAACATGATAACAATAATAAATCTTTGGATTATTATTATTATTATAGAAAATATTTTTAACATTTTATACAGTGTATTGAGATTTACTAATTTTGATAGCAATAATTGATTGATAACTTTATATCCGCGATTATAATAATTATTAACCGCCTATAAACGGCTCCGGCTGGATTTTGAAATCTGAATGTATATCACGTCTATACGGGAATTATGAGAAAAATTGGATGAAAGACGTCGTACTTGTTAATACGTATTGTGTAGAAATGTGCAACAACTTAAGAGAGTAACCTAATTGTGGATACTTACAGTTAAGAAAAGAGAGCGGTCGATCCATTTTTCCATGAAGTAATGTATTGATCCATAGAGATAATTGCATAGCAATTCACATGTACATATACGGATCCATAAATTAATTTGTGAAAAACTAGATAGACTCTTCCTAAGTTCTATGATGTTGACTTTGTGCTAACATAATGCAACATTTAGTAATTTGGAATAAAAATGTTCTGTAAGTTATAAATGATCCTAAACATGACGGTTCATTTCCAAGGATTGAAGCTCGACTTCCTCGCATCTTAACCGAGATTCCCTATTGAGAACACATTTTTCTATCTCAATCCTTTAAAGATCAGTGACAGTTAACACGTACAGGATGTTTTTTTCACAGAATGGTAAATTCGCCTATATGTTCTGTGTGCACATTTCAACAATATGAGTCACCGAACTTTTCGGACATACAATGTAATTCGACCTAAGATGCCATTGACATAGACACTACTGTATACCGGAAGATAAATTTTATC
>JAHWFO010018671.1:2745428-2768909 GCA_023313115.1 Rhysida immarginata | reverse complement strand
TAAATATTGTTAGGCCTATTGTGAAAAATGGCTAATTTATGTTATGCCTATAGTTAAAAATGGCTAATTTATGTTAGGCCGACAGTTAAAATGACTAAATAATGTTAGGCCTATTGTGAAAATTAGCTACTTAATGTTAGGCCTATTGTGAAAATTAGCTAATTAATGTTAGGCCTATTGTGAAAATTAGCTAATTAATGTTAGGCCTATTGTTAAAAATGGCTAATTAATATTAGGCTTATTGTTAAAATGGCTAATTGAAGTTAGGCCTATATTTTAAAATGACGTGAATGCATATAGAATCAAAGGTATTTCCACTGTTTATTTAAACCAAGTGGAAGTAAAAGTGAGATATTAAAATTACATCTGCGTCAGAGCTAAAGCTCCTTGGAATGCTTAAAAGATTTTACCCGGCAATGCTTTGAAACAATGGTTTTTCTCTCTTGACGTTTATGATAACTTTGATCTAGCAGTGGAAAGAACATAGACCCAGTAGTTTAAAACATTTAGACATGCGAGGATTTCATTCTCATTTCGCGCGCGTTTGGAAAGATTCGTGTGAGCGCTGCAATCGAATACGTAAATTTACATGCAGTTTTCGCCATTGCTGTATATAAAAATATTACAGTAATATTAAACAACGAATTTTTATATTCTTCTTTTCAGCATATTTGAAAATCGTTTTACGAGTTATATTCTTGTTTCGTAAAGAAATGATTATGATTGATCAATTGATTATAGCGTATTTTATAATAAAACTATAAATTATACAGGATGTACCAAAAATATGTTTACAGACTTTGAAGACGGGTTCCTCACAGCAAAAGGAAAGAAAATTAGTCCATATAAACACATGTTAAAAAATCTTTAGAATTTGAGATAATCGATGAAAGTTACGTTCAACGCTATGTCTGAAACCAACCAGATAGTGCTATGTTGCCGATATCTGTCTGGTAGGGGAGGACCAGTTCCATGGCCTGCATGTCCCCTCGACCACAATCCCTTGATTTTATCTGTGGGGCCACCTAAAGCAACTGGTTTATGCAGCCGACATTTCCTAATGGAGAGGCGCTTCATGAACTTGTCGTGGAAGCCTGCGAAACCATTCGACACCGTCTGGGACTATTTGAACAGGTGTGACGCTTAGTTACTCGAAGGGTGTTGAGGACATTTTGAACATTTGTTATGAGTTATTAATACTAAATAAAGTTAAATTGAGAAGGCCGTGGCCTGGTGGACTTTCACTGAACACAACTTCTATGAAGTTAAGCTACATCAGGCATGGTTAGTCACTGGATGGGCGACCATCAGTGATAGACACTCTTCACCCTCCCCCCCGCCGGCTGCTGCCACCATCATACAGCAGTCGTGAATCCAGGTCCATCCAGGGACCCAACTCGTCGGCCTCTGGCCATACTGGCCCTGGATGGACGTATTGGATCTATGATTGGACGTATGAATATAAACTGGAGCTAATCCTCCAAACATCAGGTTGTGATATTATTTGAAAAAATGAAAGGAAAATTCTGCGACCTGGATTCGAACCAGGAATCTCGTGGGTGTCGTACGCCTGCCGCCTCTACCAAATGGGCTATCGCAGATACACTGTACAGCCATGCTGTCATTAAGTGTCTTAAAGACAACCAAGGTGCAAAGCCCAATGGGAGGCTGGCACCCGGCTTATCAAAAGTTTGATGAACGCTCATAATAAATAATCAATATAAACTGGAGCTGATCCTCCAAATATCAGGTTATATTATTTGAAAAAAATTCTCAGACCTGGATTCGAACCAGGAATCTCTAGTGTGTCATATGCGACGACGCTCCAGAGCCCAATTGGTAGAGGCGTCGAACATATGACACACTCGAGGTTCCTGGTTCGAGTCCAGGTCGCAGAATTTTTCCTTCCATTTTTTTCAAATAAGTTCATTAATACCTTAAAATCTGATGATTTTCGGACATTTGTTTTATATGGACTATGTTTCTAAAAAATGCATCTGCGAGGAGCCCACCCTCAACGTTTGTAAACGCAGATGCATTTTTGATGGATCCTGTATATAAATATACGGTAACATTAAATTTTATACGGGGTCATTTCAAAAGTTTTGCACATTATAAGATAAAAATCGAAAAACATTTATTTTACAAAATCCTTCACTGTGATCTCTATTGTTTCTTATCACAGCTTCCCAACGTTTCGTTAAATTTTGTTTTGCTGAGCTGTCTGATTACCCGAATCACCTCGCCAGAAGCTTCTTCAGGTGTACCAGAATGTTTCCCCCACAGCGGTGTCCAACCTCTGTACAATCCTGATATAAATCCACCATACTTGGATTTGCTTCGCAGATTGAAGCAACTACTCCTTGAGAAGCTTCTTGCTACAATTGTGCAGGCTTCTAGTGAGGTGATTCGAGTAGTCGGAGAGCTCAACAATAATTCAAAAGTGTTGTTATTTTATCATCTAAAGATAAAGAAATACCATTGTAAACATTATTTTCCATACAAAAAAATTACAGTGCTTGTACTGATATTGACCGTTTTTCATCAGTCCTTGATTGTGATTGATGAAAAAAGTACCTGAAAAAATTCTACCCAAACGTTGGGAAGCGGAACCACAGAGATTGTATTGAAGGCTTATAAAATGGTTTTTGTAAAAAAAAACATTTCAAAACTTAGTGTGCAAAACTTTTGAAATGCCCCTCTTATATAGCTTTTTGAACTTCTTAAGTTACATTATAAATTATCCATACGAAGAATTACGGTATAAAGAGAATTTATAAATAACCTCAAAAATTGAAATTACGATTTTTTTTTAAATATCAATAACTAATAAATAATACAAAATATTAAACTTATAATAATAATAATAATAATAAACAGCTTTAAAGTTTCAATAATTATAACCTCAATGCTCTTTACTGAATATACACAAGAATTTTTTTATAATTTTAACAGAATAAAAGTTTATCATTCAAATATTTAGCGCGGAGATTTAAAAGCGGATATTTTAAACGAGATAAGAAAGATTATGAATGCATTAAATATATGGGATTTATTTGTAACATTAATGCTATAGATTTGTGCAGTATTGCTCCCAAAGAATAGTCATTTAAATGAGCTCATTTAGCTTTATTACAAGCAAGTGATCCCGAAGTCCCTTACTTCGCCCGTTTGCAATTTCCGATAGTTTATCTGCATAGACAATTCTGATAAGGCTTGAAAAGCAATTAATGGAGCAATAAGCTTAAAACACGGGGCACAGCACAGTGATCTATCGTCATGTGATGAGTTACAAGAGGGCCATTCGATCCTCGGTCATCAAGTCGTTTGATCATTTTTATGGGCGGTCCTGTCATCGGCTGTTTAAATCACTTATTCTCTTCGACAAACAGATGGAAACGAAAGAGTAGTGAGAGTTTATGCAAAGCCCATCGGAGAAAGTGCCAACTTTTTTGGCAAAAAAGAAAACGGAAGTTGGCTTACCTTTCGTACTCCCGGTTTAGGTGCTCTCAGTGTCGGGAATGCGATCGTTCAAAAAAGTCGCAAAGTTGCAATCTACTCTTCCTATGCTATTTTCCTAAGTGACTTTTTAATAAGCAGTTTTTTTTAATTTTGTTTTTCTGTACTTTTCGAAACTAGTGAGATTTGTGTTTTTTAAATTCCTAAGCCTGGATTCCTCGATTTAGCTCTCGAGTTAAGAAGCGCGATCTAAAAATGCCGAACAATTTCGCGAGCTCTTGTTCAGAGCGGTGGAGAGCTCAGCAGCTAATGGGCCAGAGTTAAATTCAGCAGTTGAGAAGGCGAATCCATTGCAAATTGACAGGGTTAGTAGGTTGATGAGGGGGTTTCCGTTTGTAGATGCCTTTAAACGCAGCTGCTCTCTGTAAAACAATCCCATAATAGCCCGTTGAATTTCAACCCCCCTCTTCCTTCTCCCTCTCCTTCTCTCTCTCTCTCTCTCTCTCTCTCTCTCTCTCTCTCTCTCTCTCTTTCAATTCGTCGACGTCGTAGTCGTCATTAATGTCATAGCCGTTTGCTCTTTCTCACTTCTCGCTTTCGTCCATTACACACCCAGTAATGTTGATTTCGATTATTTAAAGGGTGCCTATATTGCTTGTGTCGAACAGGTGTTAAAGTATTTGCAAATCACGTGCTGCTCGGACAAAACCTAATTGGAAAGTTTCCTGTTCACGTTTGCGGAATGACAATGCAACAGATGAGTCTCCTACCCGACTAAGTGGAGACGCATTGAAGAGTATTTATTCTCTTTAAATTGTAGCATTTCAACTATCATTTCAGTTTTTAATATATTTACAATCTAAGCAGTTTAAGTGCATTATTTTTATTCCAATAAGTTCTCAACTATTTAACAATTTCAGATCATAGTGATCCTCATTGCACGAATTTTTCGGAAAGTATTGTCATAGTCTAAACATAGATATATATAGATAAGAAGATTAATTGCATTGTCGTTATAGCATGTCCTCCTTTGAAATATAACTAATATCTCAGCTCTATTAAAGTTGGGAAACTTCAGTTTGTTGACCTTATTGACAAATATTACTGTAAATCTAAGCAAGTTGATGTCAATATTCTTATAACCTACATCTCCTAAGCTTCCTATTTATAAAACAAAATAGAGTTTAAGTTCGATAGTTGTTGACTCGCTGCTGACAAAACTGTTTCCGATCTCGCATCCGCTTTAACAAAACAATGGAAATAGAATGAAGTGAGTAATACATCAGTAAATTAGTTGGACGCAAATAACGAGAGAAGAAAAAGCAATTACAAAGGGTCCGAGATGAATCATTAAGTGAAAATGTGTCTCTCGAAAATAGAAGGATCATTTGATACTCAACATTTGCTCTGTTTGGACAACAACGATTAAGTTGTATCCCATTACACGGATCCCAGCCCGTTATTCGATATTAATTTATTTCGCTTAAAAGAAATTGTTCGCGCTAAATTGAGGTTATGGGAATAGTAATTTGGTTGTATGGATAAAGAAAACGATCCCAAGGCTTAAATAAAAACTATGATACTTGGGTTACCGTCCGGATGATACAATATGGTAGCCCGCAGGTTCTTTGTTCGAATCCAGGCCGTGGAATTTCTTTACTATTTTTTTTATTTAATTGTTATTATCCGGAGGTAAGGCTTGGAAACCCCTTCTAGATCCATTTTCGCTATATTCACCATATATATGATACTATTCACCAACCATTTAATAGTAAAGATAGTCTGGCTTATGAACAAGGAGTCGCGATGTAATCTATGTTCATAGGGCATGTCTGAAAAATGGTAGTTCCTTCCATGTCTATGATGCTTAGCGTTTATGGCATCTAGACGGTAACCTAAAGTCCCAGGTTTGAATCCAGGCAGGTTGCGCGATAGTTTTAATTCAATTTATATTGTTGCAAAGCTCGCATTCAAATTGTTTCGTGTGACGAACTCTCATGTTCTCCTTTATTTATAGTAGGATTAAAAAGTTTTTATTTATCGTTGTTCTCTGACATAGGATGTCTTGATAAACTTAAGGGCCAATTCACAACCAGTTTTGTCAATAAGAATGAACTTAGCAGTCATTAATGCATTTAAGAAGCTCCATCTTTCATTATTATGATTAAGCGCCATATCACTAGTAACTTTCTCTAAAGATTTGGGTACTGAAGAGTCACTATACTGTGAAAGGCATGTTCGGACACGGAAAAGTCACCTGATCATAGTAGTCCGACCAACACTCCAATCTTCATTGTTTTCAACAAATGAAAGAAATACTGATTGTTAAAAACCATGATTGAAACAATGAATATTACATTGTTACTCGGATCACTATGGTCAGGTGACTTTTAGAAATGCCACCTAAAGACCAGGCCTGTTCCGAAACCGACGCGCGCTCTACAAAGCCAGGGCCACAGAGTAAAACGAAGCAGGGCCTGTTCTTTTTACTCTGTGCCAGGGCACTACATCACTTCTATTGTTGAAACATCACGAAAACCGATGGGATATTTTGAAATGCGAATTCTGTATTTTAAATAAGTAAGTAAATACAGTATAATAAATGCATTACTGCCAAACATGGGTCATTTTCTTTTTTAATAAATCATTTTATTTAAAATTTTAAACATCCTTATTTTATTTTTAAAAATTCTTTTTTGCATGACATCACAAAATCCATGCGTTTGCATGATATCACAAAAACAGCGCCACGGCTTTTTTAGATCGCGTCGGCTTCACATTTTAATTGAAAAATGCCTTGTTAGATCATCATCAGAGGGCGAGATTTAGGGCTTATTATTGGACTTCTACAAGCAATTAGGGATTTCTACCAATAATAAGCCCTAAATCTCGCCCTCTGATGATGATGTAACAAAGTATGACTTTCAGTGAACAGGCCTTCTCTTTAGGTGGCGTTGCTTTTAGGTAGTGTTGGTCAGGGCCTGTATTTCTAGTGACTTTGACTCTGAATAAAAATCCAACAATCGAAAAATCACTGATTGTTAAAATCAAGATTGAGGCAGATTACTATGATCAGATAACCTTTCAGTGATTATTGTTTGCCTTTTTGACCTCGCCCTTTGGCAATAATAAACCGACAGTACTGTAACCTTCTCTCAAAAATTTCACATTATTATTGCAGAGGGAAAACTCAGTTGAAGAAATTAGTAATGATATTGCTATAGTTTTTCTTAATGCATTAATAAATATTGAGTTCATACTCCAATTAGTAAACTATACTTTGTTGCAAAGTAGAATTAACAATGTTTAACAATTGAAATTTGAAATTTAATTGGACACGCCCACTCCAACAATAGTGATAATATCCTTACAATTGGCTTCAACTGAAGGACTGTTAGGAATTGTTAAAATTAATCTTACTTGATACGACTGTTAAAAATTAACTTTTCCCCGTTACTAGCCTAAAAAGTATAATCTATAATTATTTTCTTATGTTATGGTTTCTAGAAGTTGAAAAAAAAACGTTAATACAGAGGGATCCAAAAGTGTACTCACTGTTTGATAATCCATATCTTGTTACAAATTTGACTTGCAGTACAATTTTTGGCACTGAGAGACTTATAATGTTCGAAATGACCACCAGCAGCTCCTAAACAACGCCTATTGCGCCAAACGGCAGACCGAATTACGGCTGTCAGTGTAGCCCATGACCACACAAACCACACAAACTTCCTTACAAAATCATCATCCTCGCGAACCATGATGCTCAAACCAATCACAGTACTCCATCCTTCGATCCGAGTCGTTCTCATTCGTCGCGTGTAATGGACACTTTCCAGTTTTTTTTCGTCCGTCTTATACTTGACCAGCTCACTCCACTTTCGAGCGTTCCCTGGTTCACAATCAACCACCAGCGCCACATACAATATCGACAAATTTCATAGTTTCATAGTTACTCTACACTACCTCATGGGGTTAGTAAGTGTAAGTCTTTTTGTTTCGAAATTATTGAATTAGACACACTGAATACAATTTTTGGACCCCTCTGTATATGAAAGATTCGATAATACAGTCGTCGATATATTTTGAGATTTACAAAAATCCTATATGCCTTAAGTAGTCATTTCCTAAAGTAATAAATTTCCATGTAACGCATGTTATTAGATTTTTATTTCACGGTGAAGGTTATAGTCTTTGTAATCAAGATAATGAATTTTTTAAAATAATTAGTTTCACTTAAAATGTCTTTTTGAAGGATTTTTCTTTCCCGATTGCTACACAATTTTTTTTTTTTACGTTGAAAGAGCAATACTCTTATTGGGTAGCTATCCCCTTGAAAAGTAACATCCAACGAACCTTGAAGTGGTTCATTGACGCCAATAACCTTTGGTTAAGGGAAGCGGGGGGGGGGGGGGAGTAAGTGTGAGAAAGAAGGAATAATATATACATTTATAGGGGATGAGATTATTTTGGTCGGGGGAAAATTCCTATTTGTGAAGTAGAAAAAGTTGGAAGGGAAGAAATTGCCTTTTCAGGGAGTCCTTCATTTTATTGCTCTTCACGTAATATTCGCTTTACAATAAATGGAGCCAAAAGGCACTAGAGCTTAGAAAGATACACCCACATGACTCGGTGGTATTGGCTCCGTGTTCTCCTCCTGTGGCAAGTTCTCTTCGATTTATGGGCCAAGAAATCCACAAATCTCCTGTGCGCTCCGATTCCAACTCAACTTGAAAGTGCTGCGTAATCACTAGAATAAGAATTGTCGGCTATTTTGTTACGTAGTTAAAATTTAACAAAAGAATATGAAATCGTCGTACAATAGTTCTGTTTATTGGTAGAATATTCTTATTATGATGTGGATTCCTGCTCGACACGGAACTCCGGACAATTAAATCGATTGTTTTCAGTTTGTCACTACAATTAAGCTAAATATGCTATTAGAATGTTGGCCTTCAAATAGCATCATTTACGTTTCCATAGAAAAAGTAATATATCGTAATGCGAACCATTATGTTAATGGAATATTAGATAATCGCTTTGACCTCATTAAATTAAAGGTTACACAAAGGCCTGTTCTGGAAATGCATTAGAAAATATTTATTTTTAAATTACTTATTTGGAGAAATTAATTGAATTTTTAAGAGCTGTTCATTCGTTACATCATTAATAAAATATTAATAAGATTAAATTGAAAGAAACTGTGGATAAAGTGCAAAAGAAAGAAGAAATAATATCTCTTGTCTACATAAGATTTTATAAACAATTGGATTTTCATTTCGACCACACAGTAGTCTTCATTCAGAATAATATATTGTGTTTTCCCTCATTATTATTATTCATAATAATTACTAGAAATGTGAATAATTTCGTGTATGTAAAAATGAATTCCAAAGTTACTCGTTTAGAAATTAGGTTTATACACATAGTAAGTTGAGATTGAGAATAATTTAACCAAAGTAGAAATGAAGAAATTACTCATTTGAAGTTCACGCTGATTATGAAAGGCCAGGTAACATTGTCCACTGACGATTGGCCCAACGATTCGTCCGGGTCAGATTAGTCCAAAAGACTTCTTCCAAATGTCGGTTCTTCCAAAATCCTGAGAATCATTTAAACTAAGACAACAAGAGTCAACCATCATCGGTAGCGATCATTTGTAATTTGTATTCTTTTAAATTTTGTCAGCCAATCTGTAGCCAACCCACGCTGCAGAAGACTAGTATCTCATTCCTTAATTTTCGTATTTTTTTAAAATAGTATTTGTTCCCCCAATCTGTTCAAAACGAAATGCGTCAGCTTCATTAAATTTATACATTTTTTTTTTGCGTAATCAGCTTTTGTTTCTAATATGTACAGCAATAAAGGACCCACCTCAACGAGTTTCTAACACATTTGCTTGCGAACTAAAAAAAAAAAAAAAAGCACATAAAAAGAAAAATAAATAAACATATCGCTATTTGAATGAATCCCAACTAAGGATTTACCGTCCTGAACGGGATTAAGAATATGCAAAGCGGGTTTCGATATCTTAAGGAATTTCAAATTTATTTGACTTTATAGTTGAAATTTTATCGGCATCGGTGGCTCAGTGGTTGCGTGATCGCCTCTGATGCCCGAGGACGCGGGTTCGATCCCGGCCGAGGACGACGAGGATTTTTTCAGGGGGAAAATCCTGAGATCACGCACTTCCTTCGGAAAGGAAGTAAAGCCTTTGGTCCCGTGTAGTCGTTTGCCGGCTGCACGTTAAAGAACCCTTGCGAGGCAAAATTTGTGGCCCCTATAACGCCGTCCTGAAATGGCCATAGCAGTTGAAAAGGACGTTAATACCAAATAAACCAAACCAAACCAACTATAGTTGAAATTTTAAGTTGAAGCTGATTAATTCAGAATACTATCTATTATTTAAAAGATATTACATTATTAAACAGATATCAGACTTCTGTTTATAAATTATTATTTGAACAATACGAATCATGGTATTGTAGTACGACATAATCAAAAGATGGAAATAAATGCCGAAACCGGTTGGTATCTCTCCAATCATGTCGTACTTTGCAAAGACACGATTCGTTTTGTTCAAAAATTCAGTACGAAGTCAGACATATTGAAGTAATTCTTTCATTCAACCAGTTCTCTTATTTCTGAAAAAACCGGTTGTAAAATTTAAAATAGCAGATACATTATTGATACTAAATTTATTTGCGTGATAATTTTTGCTAACGAATTAAGATAGAGGAAACCTTTTGCAGTTTTCGTGGGATTGATTATTAAGCCGTAGGAGTCTACCCTCAATTTCATTTCGGCCAAGGAAATTTTTTTTTATCACGTGGAGATCTGCACGACCGAAAGAGACCCTATCACACCAAATGTGAAGACCGCAATATCGAGAAAGAGAGAGAACGGAAAAATTGTTATAAAAAAGGGAAATCCATGTGTGGACGAAAAAGGAATTTAAGGGCGAAGAAATTGAAGAAGAGAGGATTTGTTGCAATCTGAAAAGAAAATTGACGACAAAAGTAGTATACCAGGAAAATGAACAAATGCGCAATAAATATACGCTCTCCAGGAAAACTTTTTAATAGAGACGATTTTATAAAGAAAATCGAATTGAAAGCTCGTTTATACTATCATGAGAAGAATGGCACATACTGGGTGAGGCATTTATCTTGAGACAACTGAATATCTCGGAAACTAAGCATTGTGCGAAAAAATGTTCAAAATCAAAAGTGAATTATTACGCGGGGGAAATTCTTCAGTTACAAAATTACCCCTTCCCCCTTGTGAGGGGGCTGGGGGAGGGGGTAACTTTGAAATCTTAAATAGGAACCCCTATTTTTAATGGTATATTCAGATTGTACACAATATATGAGAAATGTTTTATTCTTGGTGGTTTTTCAATTGATCAACCGTTTGGGAGATAGAGGCCCTGAAAGTGTGGAACTTTTAAAGTTTTGAACCCAGTTTTCTCGATGAAGACAAAGAGATAGAGAGTGGGTCTTACAGACATTCCTATTCTACTTTTTAATGCTCTTTAACAATCCCAAGTTAGAATTTCAAAAATCCACTATTTTTCAATACATACGCAAAGACTGTCTCCATAGGACTGCTGCCCCCAAAAGTTTACTTGTGCACTAAAAATATTTGAATAGCGGGAATATACTGTGGATAAAGACATATGCAAAGAAGAACAATCTTTTGTGGACAAGAGGTTGTTCTTCTTTGCATTATGTTACTATCATGGTCGTTTTTTAGATATTTTATAGTAATTTTCTGGTTATTTATTGAATGAGCCTTGTACATTGAAGCGTAACAGAAAAAATGATATATATGAACCCATTCAATGAATTTATCTATCAATGCTATTTAAAACGATAGACATCTAAAGAAATTTTTAGAACTGTTTCCGCCGATAGAATGGTAGGTTCTCACGATTGAACGCGGTAAAATTGTTGTAGCTCTTAAGCTGGGTCATAGCAGTGCGATAAAGTTTGTATTTTTGTGTACGACCATTTCAAGTAATTACGCGACTACAAGATGTCAGACAAAATCTTAACTTAGAAGAGCACCGTATTGTTCAAAGACACCAACGTCGGCTGGAAAGAATTTTTCACACGATTGAATTTAAAGAAACACTGATGTGAGGACTATGCGACGTTCTCTCCATGATATAGGCTTTAGGAGCCGACGCCCAATCTGTTTACTATTGATGGGCGCCACGACACTCAGCCTTGTGGAATGATGAAAATCTTATGAATCCGTGAATCCAGCTGCCGACAGTTGGCTGTACAGCTGATGGTATCTCCGTAATAGTAGGGAATATGTTCAGCTGGCATTCAATAAAATCCCTGTAATTTCCTTGACAGGTTACACCCATTCATGTCCTTTCATTCTGACATATTTGACCCTTTCCAAACACAAGTGTGATGGCGCCAACTTATGGTTAGAAAAGCGACCCATCTGGGTTTGGGGGTCTTGCCATTGACAATATATGTTATCGAATATAACTGGATGTAAAATGCTATGGAATATATAAGTCCAGCACCTCTAAATAAAACAGCATTGTGGAACTTGTATGGTGTTCGCTGCTTACAGAATACTTCGTGGAGCCCAGGCCCCGGTGTACCACTTTTACTGTCTCTTTAATACACTAGTCACAATGTGTCTGAGCCTCGCGTTTTTGTCATTATCTTGAATTTGATAGTTTTAAAGTTTCGTAAGAGATTGCTTATTCTACATGCGTATAGTCCATAACGTGCGGAATTTAAATTGGTGATAGTTCAATTAATTTGATTTGTAGAGCCTCTCTTGTATCAGTTGGGGGGGGGGTGCGACATTAGCCTATTATAAACAAGAATAATTAGTTGACAGCTAACTTGAATTGCAAACATCGTGGATTACGTGAATGTGGAATCAACATCAAATAACACGGAATCCATTTAAAGGAAATGAAAATTAGATAAAAGCTCATCTTTAAAACAGATTTTAAAACTCTATTAAAGATCACGTGAAAAGTAAACTTATTTTCACATTAATGATTTTATTTAATTTATCTGCATAAAATGGAGATTTTAAAAATAATTTAAAGAGAGAGAGAGAGAAACCTTTCTGAGCTTTATGGATTTTTCACTATCTAAAGCCGGGGAAGTTTTACGTTACATTCTGCAATAACTTGGAAGAAAAGAATAGACGTTTGTTTTCAGGCTTTACGACTGACTCAAACGTAAGCAGTATTTCCTCTTAATTATGTTAGAGGGGCCCCCTATAAACTCCTGTGTTTACTAAGAAGCAAGAAATATTTTGTTTACTTCCCATTAATTCATGGCGATTGCGAGCGTTTTTTTGTTTCTCAGTTCAAACAGAGAACTTTTCCTCCGTCTCCCCGGAGACTACGCATGCAGCGAACCAAATTGCCAAAAATAAGCTCTCATTCTTAAGGTGAAGTGAAGAGCAATTTGAAAAGGCATAGGCTTGAGGAGGGGGTGCGTGGTGGTAGTGAGGCTACGGGGATGATATAGAAAACAGCGTTAGTGGTGGTGGAGTTGAGAGCGTTCCCCAGCGGAACGTGAAGCAATGAAGGCTGCCGCTCATTTCGCCGCCTTCGCCGCCGCACGTACGATGAACGCTCTCTCGCTTCGTACGAGACCGCAACGGAAATAGAAATTCCCTATCCACCCTCCCACTTCCTCAGAACACTCATAAAGATATTCCATTAAATTATAAGTTCATAATCTATTCATAAAATGAACTTTCAGCAGTGAGTGTAAAAATTAAGATTGCTTGCTCCTCTTAATCCATAACAGCAATATCATGGGTGAAAAGAAAAATACGCGCGAGCATTGCCATCAGCAAAGAAATATGGTTTATCTGATGCAAAACTTCAGACTCGTTAAGAACATGCAATTCGTTTTTCTATCTCTCATATGCTTTTGGATATAGTATATGTGGCTTTATGTTAGACTTTATCTTCTCATAGCGCTATGAGTATGATCGCGGTAATCCGAACTAATTGAGGCAAGAGGGTATTCGGATTAGCGAGCAGTTTGGATTGGGGGAGGGAGGTCTGCATTTTGTACTGTATTCATTATGTCAATTGTCAAGGGAAGAAAATGAACTAAAGCGTTTTGGCATTTCACTATCTCGGAGGCTCATAGCTAACAATTTGGGTATATCGAAACGTTTTAGGCTTAATAAACTTAGCATATCGTATCACTATTTTTGGTTCATTTTCTTCTCTTGGTTACAAAATTGCGTACATGTTTGAATGCTGGAAAATAATGTAGTAATTTACGTGGCTTTTACCTGCCAAAATGATTACCACCCTCTGAATCCAGATGAAAAGTACAGTGAAGTGCTAAAAGTAATGTAATCCATATAGACGTATTTTTCTCGGTTAAGTGCAACAACTCGACGTGGCATGGAGTCTACCAGTCCTCTGAAGAGATGTTCAGCCGTGCAATCTTCATAGCCGCCCATAATTGCATGAGTGTTGCAGGTACAAGCTCTTGTGTACGAATGGATCTTTCGATAATATCACAAATATGTTCGATGAAGTTCATAACTGGTGATCTAGGTGGAATTGGAATTGTTCAGAATGCTTCTCAAATCAATCGCGAGTAATATTGGCCCGATGATATGGCGCATTGTCCTCCTTCAACATCCTATCGTTGTTAGGCTACACGAAGGCCATGAAGGGCTACAAATAGCCACCAAGCAGCTGGACATAACGATTTTCAGTCCAATTTGATCAGAAAACCTCAACCCTGTCATGTAAACACGCCCCACCACCGACTTGCACAGTGATTTCCCGACAACTTAAGTCCTTGGCCTCTTGAAGTCTGCGCAACACTCGAACCCTACCTCAAGCGAGGCGCAACCTCCGACGGCGTGCTTATGAGTCACTGCCATTCTTGTCAGTCTTCTGCTGCATTATCCCATCAGCGCCAAATTTTGCTGCACTGATCTCATAAACGCGTTTCTAGTAGGCCCCTCATTGAACTTCGTGTAGCCTACTAGAAACGCTACAAAGGGCCATTCTAATAAGATGTCGCTGATCACGAGCATCTATCAACCGTGGTCGACTACTGCGCTGTCTATGATGGGAGGTATTGCCTAAAATGAGATACTCTCTTTGTACCCTTGATACTTAAAATCTCATTCCGCGTTGAAACTCTGATAATTCTCATCGTGTATGTATAATCAAGTTACAAGACGTTTCAGACGACTGCTAATAATCGAATTGACAGCATTGATACCGGCTCTGTCTATCTAAACGCCTTTTACGCGATGCAAGTGACACCTGAAAATTTGCATGACTTTTGGCACTTCTGTGTAAAACCACACGTATATAAAAGTCAATAGAAAGCCACAATCTTAAAACACACGTCAATCTCTAGACTACCTTCGCTGATATAATACTTTCCAACGTTCCCTGTTTCCAACCCTTTGTGCTTGGCTCTATTTCATGTTCGGTTCTGTTGGCGTCCCAGTGTGGTCTTTCCAAACATACATGTACAATAATAATAATAAACGCATGCCTAATAATAAGGAAATTTCTATATTCATTCATTAACGTTTTGAATGACAAATCTTCACTTCAGCCTATTCACCCTTTTGTGTCCGCGCTTTCCTCCGGACTTATTCACAGTTTCGTCCTTCCAAAAATCACAATAATAATTATAAACAATATGAAATATTGAAGAAAACTGGTATAGGCTATTTCTGTATAGCGGTACTTTTTTATTATGCTTTACAACATTACAGCTTAGGCAGGATAATAAAGGAGAGTTTTTTTACGACAATATTTATATCGTAAGGAGGGTGTTTTATTATTATTTTTTTTTAGAAAGATATATCTATGCCACACTTGTGTAATGATGGCAAATTATGAGAAACTATAAGTTAGATAATTATGTAGTTTTGAATAAATGGGAAGATCTCGTAAAACTTTCTTTTTCACTTGAATAGAAGGCAAGTTCATTAGAATTTATGAGATTTCAGGGCGATTTCTTTCTGAAAGTTCAAATTTTAAGATCATTACGTGCATATTTTCTTTATTTTTTTTGGAAGAGATAACCTTTAAACCGTTTATAATTTGCTTGCCAAGAGCTGTTAAAATAAAGGTGACGTTTTATTATACAGGGTGTAAATTTTAAGTTGACAAAGCAGAATAACTCGAAAAATAAGCTTCACACGAAAAAATGCGTAGAATCCAAAGTTGATTATTTTCGAGGGGGCATCTGCTGGTGCTAAAATTAGCCCACCCCCCCCGGCCCCTGGGGGTGGGGCGGGGGGCAACTTTAAAATTTCAAATGGGAACCCCTATTTTTTATTGCAGATTCAGGTCCTACATAAAAAACTACGTACATTTTGTCTGAAACATTTTTTTTATTTTTGGTAGATGGCGCTGTAATTCAAGAAAATCCATTTTCTCATTTTTGCGTGGAAATAACTAATTTATTATTCATTTCGATTCCTACATTGTTTTAACTACAATGTAATTTGAAGACATTTCGTCAACAAACAAATAACGTAAACATTGGCATTTTTTTCAGAATGTTTACATTTTAAATTCTGATCTTTAGAAGAAAAGATTGTAATTTTTCAACTGTTTTTGTGAGTGTACAACGCCGTATTGCTTTTGAATTTACATTATGAATTATCTTTCTGTGGAAGAAAAAATTGAGATGGTGTACATTTATGGAGAAAGTGGGAGAAATTTTGATAATGCAGTCGCGCTTTATGCTCAGCGTTTTCCTGGCCAAACGCGATCACGGTCTTCTTTTGTTCGAGTTATTAAACAATTTACTGCGGAAGGTAGTGTGAACCAGAAAAAAAGAACCCGTGCAGCTACTGTTTGTGGAGAAAACAATCAAGTGTCAGTCCTAGCTGCTGTGGCTCATAATCCACATGCGAGCACAAGAGAAATATCAAGGCAATCAGGAATTTCACATATGAGTGTTTGGAAAATGCTGAAGCTCCACAAATTTCATCCATATCATGTATCTATGCATCAGGAACTACATGGCAATGACCACCAAAACCGTCTAACGTTTTGTCACTGGGCACTTCAGCAGATGCAAACAAACCAACATTTTTTTGCACGAGTTCTTTTCTCCGATGAGTCAACATTCACAAACCACGGGGAAGTTAATCGACATAACATGCATTACTGGAGTGAACAGAACCCACACTGGATTCGAGAAGTCAACCATCAGCGACCTTGGTCAATTAATGTTTGGTGTGGGATAATTGGCGATAAACTTATCGGTCCATATTTTATAGACGGTAATTTGAATGGCAACAAATATCGTAACCTACTTGAAAATGAACTACCAGATCTACTTGAAGACCTGAGTATTGAACTTCGACAACACATGTGGTTTCAACATGATGGTTGTCCAGCGCATTATTCATTAGTAGCGCGCGAAGTACTACATCGACTTTACCATGGTCGCTGGTTCGGCAGGGAAGGTCCTGTGAATTGGCCAGCCAGATCGCCTGACCTTACATCGCCAGATTTTTTCTTATGGGGTTACCTCAAAGATATCGTTTATAAGGAAACGCCAACCACTCGCGAAAACATGATTCAAAGAATAAGAGATGCTTGCGCTGCAATTACACCAGACATGTTATCAAGATGTGTTCAGGAATTTACAAAACGAGTCAATAAATGCATCGAAGTTGGAGGTCATCAATTTGAACATTTAATTTCATAAAACGGCGAGATGCAAGGGATTTAAGGACAACAAGCAGGCCGAAAGTGAGAGGCGAGGGGACTCACTGGAAATACAAGCACCCCGAAATTCATTTACTTGCAAGTATTTGCAAATAAGAAAAAATAAAACGAAAACAATCGGTCCTTTTAAGGACCACCAAATCTTAAACGGGAATAACTTCATCTTTACACAGTCTTTTACTTTTTTACTCTGTTAGTTAATGAGTTCACTCGTTAGTACGTAGGATGTTCGGTTAGTTAGTTAGCTAATCAGTTGATTTGTTTGATAATTATAAAGTTGTGTGGCCTCATGACCACGAAACAAAACAAAATTATCCTAATCCGCGGCAAAAAATAATAAAATAATAACTTTGCGGCAAAATTTACGAAGTAAATAAGTATTTTTTATTTCTCCGTAACCATTTCCACGCAAAAATGAGAAAATGGATTTTCTTGAATTACAGCGCCATCTACCAAAAATAAAAAAAAATGTTTCAGACAAAATGTACGTAGTTTTTTATGTAGGACCTGAATCTGCAATAAAAAATAGGGGTTCCCATTTGAAATTTTAAAGTTGCCCCCCGCCCCACCCCCAGGGGCCGGGGGGGGTGGGCTAATTTTAGCACCAGCAGATGCCCCCTCGAAAATAATCAACTTTGGATTATACGCATTTTTTCGTGTGAAGCTTATTTTTCGAGTTATTCTGCTTTGTCAACTTAAAATTTACACCCTGTATCATAAAAGCATTAAATTCCTTTCTTTTTAATAGTCAAAATTTTAAGGAAACTGGAAATTGTAACGAAGTGTAAAGTGAAAGAAAAATTTTTTCAAATAATACGAAACACATTTTTAGAAGGAATTTTGAATTCTGAAACTTTAATAGCAATGAAATTTTCTTTTCTGACAACTTTACGTCTTCTTAGATAAGGAAATGTTTTAAGAAAATGAAATTTTTATTACTTCATGAGTTCGTGGCCTTTGAAAGTCAGAAGTGTAGCCACTAACGCCGACTCAACTTCAAGACGTGGAGAATAGAGATTACATTTAATTCAATTCGAGAAGTAGAATTAATTTTTTAAAAAATATTAAAGGTGCGCCTTTTAAAATAATAAATACATTATTATAAATGTTCAACAAAACTTACATTGTATGTACTGTTGCGTAAAGTTAATCAATTCTGCTCAATGAATATAAGGAGACTCCATGGTAAACATCAGTGTTAAATTCCATTCCTTAGAGAAAAGAACTGATTACAAGTAACGTGATATGTTACATCAGGGTAGGTAACCTTTTCTTTTGTTTAAACAATGAAAAGAAAAATTAATTTCCATGTAAATGCCAAAGAAAGTAATCGAATCGCTTCCTCCCTCCGGATGTAACGTGGATTCTTAAGGACCATCCATAAGTTACGTAACGCTTTAAAGGGGGGGGGGCTTGAGATCTCAATTTTTTCGAGATTTATTTGAAACGAAATGCAGTCTGAGTTGATGTCTGATTTTTAAAATCTTAATTATAGAATTATTGTACAATTTTCAAGGTATTGAACATCTTAGAATCCACATATCGAAGACTTTAAAAAAAAATATCAAAATATTCTTAAATGTTATTTTGGGCCATTTGGCTACATCTTCAATGTGTGACTTTCAACTTCATAATTTCCATATGAAGACATCGACATCCAAATAAATTAGGAATGATTTGAGAACTTCAATGAACATTTATGAGACTTTATATTGACATTTTCAAAATTTAAATAAATTATTTTTAATTTAATTTAATTTAATTTTCATTAAATTTTAGCTTTCTTGTTTTGCGTTGAGATCGATTATAATGCTTTAAATAATTTATAATTCTAATAAACATAAAAATATACATTTTTCTCCACATTGAATATTTTTGATATTGTGAGATTTGTTAAAGCATTTCTTTTTTAGCGTTTAGACACAAACATTCAAGATTCCCAGAAAAGAACATCTCTGCTTAGTTTTCTGTGCAGTATAACCCCGTTATTACGATCCCGTTTAATATGTTTTTTTTCGGTTTTGCTTTTTTTCCCCTGGTGCCGGACTTGCCAGCGCTTTTCTATGTAAATTTGACCCCTTAACACGATCTTGTTTTCAATCTGATTCTCGTTAATACGGTTCAAAAATTCAGGATTTCAACCTCCTGAAATTCGTAAATAATAAATCTGATGCAGCCAGAGAGAAAAATGGCGACAAAACTCGTGATTCGTTAATTAGAAGTAAATCTGAAGCGGACATTCCCCCCCTCCCCCCAACATACGGTAGTACAGTATTGGAAAAGAATTCTGAAATTTTATTGACTGTAGGCACGATCCCAGAATATTCCTATCAACGCAGGCATTTAAAAGGAGAACGCAGGCCAGTTTGCGAGGCAGCTAAACATCGACAATTTCGGCAGTTCGAATGGTTGGCTCTGCCGTTTCAAACAGTGACACGGTATTTTTCACATTTCAGTTGCAAGTGAAGCAAACTCTGTAAAAATTGAAGTTGTGAACGATTGGAAAGAGAGAGTTCTTCCGAAAGTGATAGAAAATTACTTGCCAAAAATCATTTACAATGCTGAAGAGACATCATTGTTTTATAATAGTCCACCTGATAAATCGTTCAGCATGAGAGGAGAAAGGTGTCATGGAGGAATTTTTTTCCGGAAAAGGAATAAAATTTCTTATTTATATTGAAATGCAGTTACAGTACAGTAGTTACTTCTTTCATAGGATTTTTGGTCATTCCTCGATAGTACGATTCCTCGTTAATGCGTAAATCTCTCGATCCCCTGAAAAACGTAATAACGGGGTTATACTGTGTTTTTTAGGGTTTTAGCATAAACTAAAACCCTATTAACGACGGTACAGATGTATGTAACCTGTATGTCACACGCCATAACTTTTGAAAGGATTGACCTAGAGGCTTGAAATTTTCTACACACGTAGGCCCTATTCAGAGGACGGAGCGAAAAATATAGCCATCCTTTAGGACCAAACCATGTGTTTTTGTGGTTTCCCCGACTGACTTCCTTTCATGTCTATGGAGTTTTGATTGCGTTTGAGCAATTTGTGACGTCAGAGTTTGACTGTTTGACGTCAGAATTTAAAGAACTCTATTTGAAGTATAGCGAATCCTCCCGCTACTGCTCGTAACATTTGGATGCCATAACTTTTGAAATTTTCTACACCCTATACAGAGGACGGTGCAAAAAATATAGCGAATCCTGTAGGGTGGCCAGGGGACCCTCAGGGGCCACATGTATGAATTTCATGGTTCCTTTTTTATCTTTTGAACAAAGAGGGCAAAAATCCTGAAATTTCGTAAATTTGTAGTGCAGTTCTAAAAAAATAAAACCAATATATAAGAAAAGTGATATAAGCCTCTAGGGCTCCACCGGAGGTCTCGAGGCCCCAAATACAATTGAAGCTATAATATTTGAACGGAACGACCTAGGAATCTGAAATTTTGTATATTTATAGTGTGGTACTAAAAAAATATAGCAAATATACAAGAAATGTGATGTAGGCCAATGGGCCAGCCAGAAGACCCCGAGATCTCAAATACAAATCAAATTATAACTTTTGAACTGAAAGGTTTAGAAACCTGAAATTTTGTATATTTTTAGTTTGGTACTAAAAAATATAGTCAATATAGAAGGAAGCTAATATAAGCCTCTAGAACCCCGCCAGGGGCCTCCAGGCACCAAATACAATTGAAGCTATAACATTTGAACGGAAAGGCCTAGGAACCTGAAATTTTGTATATTCATAGTGTGGTACTAAAAAGATATTGCAAATAAACAAAAGAAGTAATATAGGCCTCAGCAGAGGCGCATAGGCCCGAAACAAGCAAAGCTACAACTTTTAAACGAAAAGGTCTAGAAATATGAAGTTTTGTTTACTTATAGAAAATTACTTAAAAATTAGCTAATATACATTAAAAACTGGTATAAGGCTCTTGGGTCTCGACAGGGGCCCTGTAGCCCAAACACAAACAAGCTCTAACATTTGAATAATAAAAAGGCCTAGGATCTTGAAGTTTTATATTTTTACAGTGCGTTACTTAAAAATTATAGACAATATACAAGGAGACTGGTATAGGCCTCGGGGCCCCTGGCGGCCTCAAATACAATTGAAGCTATAAAATTTGAACGGAAAGGCCTACGGTCCTGAAATTTAGTTTAATCATAGTGTGGTATTTAAAAATTTAGCTAATCTATATTAAAAATTACATAAGTCTCTTGGCAGGGGCCTTGCAGTCTCAATCTCAAATCAAGCTATAAATTTAAAACTAGAAGTCCAGAAACCTGAAATGTTTTTTATTTATAATGTGTTGCTTAAAATTTTAGCTATTACACACTAAAATTGATATAGTCCTCTGAGGCCTCGGCAGGGGCCGCGAGGCTCCAAATACAAATCAAGCTATAACTTTTGTATGAAAAGGCCTAAGAACCTGAAATTTTGTATGTGTGTCCCTCCACTTATAGGCCGCTACTGCCCGTAACATTTTGATGCTAAAACCCTTTTATCGTTGGATAACGATGCCTTAACTAATTTTTTTATTATTAAAATTATTGAAATAGCAAACATTTTTTTAAACTCATGAATATTACAAATGTTCGCTGTTCAAACTCCTACCCACACTTTTTCCAGCAAATCACTCGTTACAGTTATCACTGCTTCTGTAATTCGAGTTTTTGACCTGCCGAAGTTTACCAGCAGGGATGATCTAACACGGTGTTTTTTCGCATATCCCAGAAAAGTTATGTCTGATTACCAGAGTTAAGATAGCCTTGTCCTGGTTCCACAACGGTCTATCTAATGTTAGGGTAGGTTTCGTTCAGAACTCGACGAACTTCACGATGCCAGTAACATTCATTTGAAACTACGGAAACACTTTCTTTCATGAATTTAAGTTTAGTGTCACCGCACTCATCTATTACAGTATAGCAAAAAACATGGAGATACTTTTGTGAACATCTTGTACATTGCAATATTTGTAGATTGATGACTTGGATTCTAATTCTTCCATGGTCCACAGTTAGCATCTTCCTCAAATGTTTGTCATTATGGGCCTCTTGCTAAAAGCCTGATTTCATTGATTCTTTGGAAATCTTCTTTTCAAACCAGTGCTCTGAAGATTTTTGCGCTTTCCATACGCCATTTGAAGACCTTATTTTTAACTCCATGGGAGGAGAAAATGCAATTGTTGATATACAAAAATTATTATTTCTAGTTTTCACATATTATTAAATCAATTTTATAATCATCATTTATATAAAATCGGCGACGGTGGACGTTGTCGCAACAAAAAAAAAATCTAACAATGGGTTATTTCTCGATTATACAATCGGGTGGGTTCGCTTCTAGTTGATTATAAACATGTATGTATGCTTAGTTTGAAGTAAAAGTAGTTTTAGTCTGCTGGATAAAAATCCATTTAATTCTGAACACTCATACGGTTAGTCAAAAACTATGTTGTTTCATAAATTTGCTAAAATTTGTAATAAAATAACCCATTTGGCGTAGAACTAAAAATTGGACGGCCCCTTAATAACACGAAAAAGTCCCTTTTCGTTCGTAAGATCCAAAAGACGTTGTTATCTTCTAAATATTTCAGATTTATTGCCTAGATAATGACATCTAACTTCAATACTCATATAAGAACGAGTCTATTACATATTTTCTGATTCTCCTTCATAAGGATCGTCCGAGGTAATAAAGCTGGCGACGCAATTTTGAATCGGCCATAAGCTAGGCGGCACCCCCTCAACATTTAATATTGAAAGATAGAGAAAAAAGGAATATCAACGAGGGGGGGCCTTGAAATGACCATCAGGGATCCTTTTTTATCATAAGATTTATTATAAATAATATAAGGAGCCCGTGCGTTCATAAAAAGCAGCCCACCACACGAGTGTTTGGAATCTTAAGCATTCATCTCTATAGAGAGAGTTTCTGGGAAAAATTAAATTTGTTAAAAAAGTTTTGAGCGATATTTAAAGATCTGATAAATTTTAAATTAAATTTTTAACCTAAACGAAATAATTAGGAAACGACTCCGATGAGATTTCAAAACTTTTTAATTTCTTTTTCAAATTTTTATTTCGAATTTAAAAAATTAAAAAAATTAAAATGAAAGAGGCAAAAAGGCTTTGATAATAAGAAATGCTTTAGTTTTCAAAGAATGTATGATGACTTCATTTCTTTTATTCAATTTTTATTACCTTTTTCTGAATTTACTTATGAGGTTTCCTCGAGTCATTAAAGAGAGAAAAAGATGAAATTAAAAAAAAAA
>JAHWFO010018671.1:2716835-2729405 GCA_023313115.1 Rhysida immarginata | reverse complement strand
AAGGGACATGAGTTGGTTCTGACGGCGAGGTAAACGCTGCCATTCAAGTCACGCGTTGACGCAATGCTTGGAAAGGAATGGGGACTATGTCGAAAAGTGAATAGTGCATTACATAGAGGACAAATGTGAGTATAAGATACAAAAAGAATTTGTGTGTGTGTGGTTACTTAAATTCATATGACAAGGTTTTTTTTTATAATTATGCCTTAAAACTTAAATTTTCGATGTATGTATGATACAACTAAACATGAACCATTTTGTGACGGCCTTTATTGATCCTAAGTTTGATTGCACCGCGAAAGTAAGTGCCCGTTATGCCTGGGGTCTTCTTAGGTTTATTCTAATCAATAAGCTCTTAAACTGAATAAAGTGCTGGCTATCGGGAGTACCTGTACAATGATTTCGAATTGATCATCTATCAACATCATTATTGGAGGTTCACCATCCTTGTGGAGATGTAAAATAGAAATAAACCGATAAGCCGCCTTATTCATGCCTCTTTAAAGCTAGAAATTGATCGGATCGGGGAACGCTTTTCAGAATGCATTTGTTAAGTTAATGTCACGGGACAGGGAAAACGAGGGAGTTTTTGCCATGTTTTAAGGCTGATTAACGTTTACAGGGCCTTTCAGAATGGAGCAATCACCATTAGAAGGAAGCAATTTTCTCTCTCTAAAGATGACGACGCGAGAAAGGCTTAAGATTTGCATTTGGCCGAGCTTAAAAAATAAAGTTAATTAAAGGAAAAGGGACAGAAATGGTGCGTAAAGTTTGGGCCTAAAATGTTTTCTAAAATGCTTTATATAGAAGTAAAGATTGCACTTTTTGCATGTGTGTTCTAAATTCTTAAGAGTTTTAAGTGGTGAATATAGTTGTAAGGTGAATGTAGATCGATTAAAGTAAAGCTAAAATCTCAGATTCAGTCTGGGCTTCAATGTAAATCTGAAAATATAACCAAGTAGAGCTTCTTTGTTGAATTTTGGTGTAATGTAGGAAAGCATTTGGGAATGCAACGAAGCTTTAGCGCATCTTCTCCTTTACGATGACCGGGCGAGCAGTGGTGTCATCGACTTGAAACAATTCGACTCCTACGATCGATTTTGACGACTTCCCCAGCAATAATTTTGTTAAGTTTTGCGAGAATATAGCAATTCGATGCGTAATTTCTCTGAACAGATTATATGAATTCGGGAAACTCCGTTCTGGATGTTACGTCAGTTTAAAATGAAATTCATGTTTTTGTCGGAGGGCCACATGTCTATTAAAGGTGAAGATTCAGTGGGAGGATGAAAATAATTTTCGTTAGAGCCAAAATAGACGAAACAAGCGCGTGTTTTTGAGTGAAGCAAGGCCTGTAAACAAAACTGTGATGAGATTTCCATCTGATTATCATATCCCTAAGCGATAGGGTGGTTTTTATAACCGTCCTCCTACATTGTAAATACTTTGTAGTCATCATCATCATCATCAACAGCCTTATTACGTGGAACGCCATTCTCTCCCGGTGACCTTTGAACTTCGTCCTGCGAATTGAGGCGGCTGATAAAGGCGACCAGCGCCAGATAAGATTATGTAAAACTCATTAAGTTCAGAACGGAGGAAAAAGGAAGGATAAAATATGGGGAGAAAAAATAGAGAGGAAACTAGATGAAGGTTGCAGTTGACAAGCAAACCAAAATGAAAGTTCAAAAAAATTTAGGTTCGATATTTCCTCCTTTAATTCTGTGCTACTTGTTTCCAGGAGCTCTTTGAGCCTAAATGAGTTAACACATAAAGCCATAGACTTTCTTTTTAATTGTTAGACAGAATCCCTTAAACAAGTCAAGGAATTACAAAATTTAACAATATTACAACTGTGTAATAATGTGTTCACAACAATCTTGATGATTTTACGAAAGATGTTAACAGTATCGTAGTGGTTTGTTTTAAATTTTTCGAATTGTTCCATTATGAAGTTTTTACGATTTCCATACTATAATTTATACTATCAAATGGATGAACAGATGTAAGGAAGTGGCTTGCGAAACCTGTGTTCCCATTACCGTATTTGTACGAATTGAGAGGTTTTTTGTTCCGAATTTCTTGATTATCTTTTTTTTTTTTTTGCTAGCCACGTCTTACAGTTGATAATTTGGAAAATAGTAAGGAAATCGTATAAACTTCAGATGACCACAACAAAATCAGCATAATGGAACGATTCGAAATTTTTAAAGCAAACCAGAAAATATGAAAATATATTATTAAATAATCAAACTACATCTAACACTGAAATATTATTCAAAACTTTAAAACTCCTGCCTTAATATACTATTTTGTTATTATCGTTCATAAAATTATTAAGATTGTTGTAGACACATAATTACATCATTGTTAAATTTAAAAATTTTGTAATTCCTTGACTTTGAAATGGCAAAGATGGCCGAAACTATCGTCAGCCCTTATAACAAAATTAAGTATTGCAAATTTTGTTATTTATTCTTGTACTTTCGTTATTTATTCTTTGTACTTTCGTCTGAAGAAAGTAAATAACAAATAACAAAGTAAAGAAAAGAAATAACAAATAACAAAGTAAGAAAGTAAATAACAAACTCGTTATTTATTCTTGTACTTTCGTCTGAAATTAATTTTTATCGTCCATGTATATTGCTCCTGGTTACTTAGTATTCTTCTCCTTGAGGTTTTTTCTAACTTCAATTAATTTGCGTATTAATGTTCAAAAAATGCCATAAATTAGTCTACTGTCAATCTCCTATTTAAGAGGTGATTATATTCTTGGAAGTGATTTAGAGAGTTTGGAGGGGAGGGGGGTAAGTTTTATGAGGGAAGCAATTACGTAACCGATAAGGTTTTCCATTAATGTATAAAATATTTATTAAAAGTTGACTGGTGTTTTATTAAAAACTTGCCATTAGTATTTATTGATTCAAGTACTAAAAGATGGGGTTAATTATAAAAAATGGAAACGTTAAATTCGGCGTAGCATAAATAATTGGTAACATAAATGAAATTAACATGGAATTCGCAGTTAGCTTAAATAGATCATCAAAAAAATTCAAATAATTAAGGGACGAAGAAATTTTAATTTTTCGTTTTTATTTTGTGTTTGTTTTATTTTTTATTTGAAATGTTTGCACCCCGTTAAAGTAAAAAGCTGACGGGGTCTTATTAAACGAGTCCGTTTTCTTGAGTCCTTTGAACGCATTCGGATATGATGGCGTTAACGTGAGATTAACGACGGGCATATGTTGCATTGTCATAGTTTTTTATCGAACTCCTAATCTCATGTGATAAACCATTCCTGAGCTTCACCGTGTTGTAAGGAAAATTTATTGTTTAGATACAAAGAAATTTTGATATACCGTTTTACACTGTATATTCGAGGCCATTCTGGATTTTAATAATCAGTAGCTACATTCAAAAACTCCGTGCTAGTCGTGTTAAGCGTGTCGTGTTAAGCTATAGCACGACCGTGCTGAGGTTAATTTTTGAATGTGCTCGTGTTGCCTGTGCTGTCGAGCGCGATTTGTGCACCACCTCTACTCAGAGCCTGAGCGCGAAAATTTCATATATTGTTACATCATCATAAAAAGTCATCTTTAATCGCATTTCTACCATTAATAAGCTCTAAATTATCACCTCGTATCATGATGTAACAATGTATGACGTTTCCGCGCTCAGGCTTTCTCTTTAGGTGGTGTTGGTTGAGACAACGCCACCTAAAAAACAAAGCCTAGTCACTGCGTCATCACACCTGGGCTGACAATTCAACTTTCATTGTTTACAACAAACGAAAAAGCACCCGATGTAATCAGCGTTTTTTCGTTTGTTGTAAACAATGAAAGTTGGATTGTCAGCCCTGGTTTGATGACGCAGTCCACAGGCAGTGAGAAGGCTTTGTTTTTTAGGTGGTGTTGGTTGAGACCGATCAGGCAGAGTATTGTTACGTCACCTACGTTAGTGTCGTAGCCCACGAGAAAGACAGGCCCTGGCGCGGAAAAGTAACCTGATCATCTTAGTCCGAATAACAATGTAACCTTCATTGTTTCCGTCTTGGATTTTAACAATCAGCAATTTTTCGTTTCTTGGAAACAATGAAGGTTACATTGTTATTCGAACTAAGATGATCATGTGACTTTTCCGCGCCAGAGCCTGTCTTTCTCGTGGGCTACGCGTTAGTGTATAGTTGATCATATTTCTATCAATAATAAGCACGAAATTGTCCCTACCGTTACATTGTCCCTAATGTAACAATGATTTTTCCGTGAGCAGGCTTTCTCTCTAGGCGGTATTGTTTTGTCTGCCTGAAACATCAATGGAAATCAGCTAAATGAACAGGACGTTAGCATCCAGTAAGTCGTGTCCAAGTTACAATTTTCCCACCAGATGGAGATAGTGGAGCTATTAGCGATAGGCACTTTACTTTCGACCCAATCTTTTCCGATTATCAAAAATTACTTTTCTGCTTTCTATAATCGATGTTCTTGAACAAATAGAGTTTCTTCTACACTAATTAATCATGGGATGATGGCGCAATTAATTCGTATAACTGTGAAATATTCAGGGAAGCGGCGTTTTTCCGCCATTACAGCTTTTCTTGAGAGAGATGAGAAATGCCACAATGAGCATGCGCGCCATTGTCGTGTTAGAGAGCTACTACGAACCACAGCCTACATGATTAGAGAAGGCTGTACACGAACACGGACGAAAATACCCCGTGCTCCGTGCTAGGCGTTTTGCAACACGGGACACGATTCATGCAGGAAGTGACATCAGATTTTTAGCAACACGACACGCTTAACACGACTAGCACGGAGTTTTTGAATGTAGCTTGTGATTACTTGCACGTTTATGATTTGTATTATTTTAGAGCTAACAGCGTCCCTTAACAATGTTTTCCCACCATTACGGATTTTCATGAGAGAGCTGAGGAATGCCACAATGAGCATGCGCGCCAATGTCGTGCTTGAGAACTAGCACGAACACGGACGTAAAAAGCCCGTGCTCCGTGCTAGGCATTTTGCAACACGAGATACGGTTCGTGCAGGAAGTGACATCAGATTTTAGCAAAACGACACGCTTAACACGACTAACACGAAGTTTTTGAATGTAGCTAGTGTTTTTTTGTTTGTTGGAAACAATGAAGGATGGATTGTTGCTCGGACCCCGATGATCAGGTGGCTTTTGTGTGTCTTTATAGGAGGCGTTGGTCTTGGCCTGTCTCTCGTTGGGCTCGTCTAGCCACGGCCGTACTATATCTCCAGGCCTGACAACTGGCAACATGCTAGAGGTCGGCGAGGCATGAGATCGTCTGTCTCTCATTTTGACGGAGGAGATAATTTTTTTCATATTACTGGAGTATTCGTTTAATTTGATTAAACATAATTTGTCATCAATTAAAGTATTTCAATGTTAAAGTATTGCCTTTGAGAAGGGGGTATGGCAACCGACCTCTAGCACGACGTCATCAATCCTCAGTTGTCAGGCCTGATCAAGCCTGATAGATATAGACGGCCGTGGACTAGCCATGGGTGACATAACAAACCAAATGAGCACGCCTGATGAAAGTCGATAAGAATTTTCAATAAATCGTACTATCTTACAAGTTCCAATCTGCAAGAATTATAAAAAACTAAGTCAGTTTTTTTTTCGATTGACAAGCCTCGACAAGGTATTACTCCACCATTTCTGCTAGCAAATATAAACCGTCATGGAGAATGATAATTTTGCTGGCCATTTTCTTTGGATATCTGTAGCGTTACACCGGACTCGTATTAAATCGTTTTTATGGAAATAAATCTTTCGGCATTGCACAGCATTTTATCAAATGTAATTTATCCGCAGTAGATGTTTAAAAGTGTAAAAAGTGTAAAAGTTTGGAAATAAGGTGTGTAACGAAATTATACATACAGATCAAAAGTTACGGTGCAGTAGTGCATGGACATTTTTGCTAATCAATGCACTTTCTGCAGGACGTCTATGCTGATCAAAACATCTGGCCTGGAGGTTCGCCGGACCTCACACCTCCCGATTTCTTCACTTTGGGTGCCTTGAAAGGTAAAGTCTATGCATACAATCGTCTTTGCCTGAGCTGAAGGAGGAAATCACCACTGAAGTTCAGCAAATCTCACCACCATATTGAGCAGTGTTTCACAACATGCAACTGCGTGCTAACTAACCGATGAGGCTGGTGGCGGGCATTTCCAGCATTGTGAGTGGATGCCACCTCCGACCAGCCACTGCACAGGAACTTTTGAATCACCGTGCATTTTAAAGCCTCTATTTTTATGTATATGTTTATATGTATATCCGTTGGATTGCAGGGTGTATTAATGTGATGTATCATTGTAATGCTGCTTGCGAATGCGCATTGCATATTTCCTTATCTCAGAAGGTTTCGATTTTATTAGATTTTATTCATCATTCCCGTCTGCAATGGGGTAAGTTCATTATTGAAATGGTTGGAATTTTAACTTACAAGGGAACCCCACATAGCCTAACCGCTTTAACAATGGAGTCCTTGTATGGCTATGTATGCTGAAATTTTTTCGTTTTCGCGGTTTATTTTGAAAGAAACACAATTTCGCACTCTCTTATTTTGCAAGCATCTATAGTAGCTTCAGATGAGTAACATATTTCAATTTGATGGAAATCTGTGACATATATGTTCGAGGGATTCCATTGTTAGTCAACTTTTATACCATTTTGTTATTTTATTTTTCTAAAATTTGGTAAATAGTTCATTAAAACATTGATTATTCTAAGGAGATTAGTAAAATCAGCTCAAAATGTTTTTACGAGGGTAGCCCAGAAAGTAATGCACCGCAATTTTTTTCTCCGTCCCCAACAATGGTACGAATGCGAAACTTGAGATATGCATTCTTTGAAGTTTTCGGAGTGCGTGCGCAAAGTTTCCGTTTCTTCCGACAGAAAGTATACGTGCAGCATTGGAACAACATGGCGTCTGTAAGTGATGTACGTTACAAGCAGCGTGTCGTCATTGAATTTTTCACTGTGGAGCAAGAAATGGTTGGAAACATTCACAACCGTTTATGTGCAGTGTATGTAGCATCAGCAATCGACAGAAGTACGGTTAGTCGCTGGGCACAGAGGATGAGACTATCAGAAAGCGGCTCGGCGGAGCTCCAAGATTTGCCGCGGTCGGGGCGGCCATCCTCGGCTGTCACACCTGACACGATGCAGCGTGCTGATGCGCTCATTCGTCAGGACGGACGCAGAACGACTCGGCAGTTGGCGCTGGAGCTGTCAATCAGCAAAGGAAGTGTGGGTGAAATCATCCGTGATCTTGATTGCACAAAAACGTCTTCTCGATGGGTTCCGCGCTGTCTTACGGAGGAACACAAAGCTCTGAGAAAAAACATTGCTTCTGGATTGCTGCAATGTTTTGAAGCTGAGGCGGAAGCCTTCTTGGCCCGGATTGTGACAGTTGATGAAACCTGGGTGCACCAATTTGAGCCCGAAACAAAACGACAATCGATGGAATGGCGTCATCTGCACTCTCCACAGAATAAAAAATTCAAAGCAACTGCTTCTGCTGATAAGGTCATGATCACTGTGTTTTGGGAATGTAATGGTGTCATACTCATTGATGTGATGCCGAGAGGTAGCACCATTAATTCTGAGGCATATGTGAACACATTAACCGAACTCAAGAAGCGCTTCCAGCGACTTGGACGCCATAACAACCCAGTTGATTGTTTGCTTAAACACGATAACGCTCTACCTCTCACCTGTTTGAGGACGTCGGAACACATCACGTAACAGGGTTCCCCATCCATCCTACAGCCCTGACCTAGCGCCCTCAGACTTTCACTTGTTTGGGCCATTGAAGAATGCCATTCGCGGAAGACATTTTGAGGATGCGAAGAGGTGATTCGCACAGTGAAGACATGGCTGCGTGAACAGAACAAGGACTGATATCGACAGGGAATACACGTCCTTGTGTCTCGCTGGAGGAAGGTCATAGAACGGGACGGAGATTAAGTGGAAAAATAGGGAGTGTAGAAGAAACATCTTTCTGTCGTGTGTATAAGTTCCATTGTGTTCAATAAATAATTGTTGAAGAAAAAAATTGTGATGCATTACTTTCTGGACTACCCTCATGTTCCTAAAAGCTTACGGCGCGATTATGTAATGATTCTTATGCCTCCACGCTCGTGAACTATTGTACAGGGTGTTGCAAATATATACAGGGGCAGTACTGCTGGGTAGCCTTTCCGTTCGGCTGCAGGGGCCCGCTCATAACACATCACCTATAGTAAAGCGAGGGCAACGAGAGACAGGCCAGGGAACTCAAAAGTCACATGATCATCGGGGTCCGGTCAGCAATTCATCCTTTATTGTCTCCATCTTGGATTTTAACAATCAGTAATATTTCCTTTGTTGGAAACAATGAAGGATGGATTGTTGCCCGGACCCCGATGATCATGTGATTTTTGAGTGCCCTGACCTGTCTCTCGTTGGCCTCGTAATAAAAGCCTGGGCGCTGAAACGTTATACATTGTTACATCACCTCAGTAGGGCATTGTTAATCGTATTTCCACCAATAACAAGCCCTAAATTTTCCCTTCTGATGATGTAACAATGAATGACGTTTCAACACCCGGGCCGTTATTATAGGTGATATTGTTATGAGAGGGCCCCTGCAGCCGAGCGGATAGGCTATCCAGCAGTACCAACACCACCTATAAGGCCGTTACGTACCACCATTTATAGACGTAAGGCCATTTACGGAAACGTCATATATTGTTACATCATCAGTATTCG
This sequence comes from Rhysida immarginata, assembly GCA_023313115.1. Classification (NCBI taxonomy): domain Eukaryota; kingdom Metazoa; phylum Arthropoda; class Chilopoda; order Scolopendromorpha; family Scolopendridae; genus Rhysida; species Rhysida immarginata. Next base: position 2,720,621 of record JAHWFO010018671.1, on the reverse strand, counting down.
ACCATTGTTAATCCTATTTCTACCAATAATAAGCCTTAAATTTGGTCGACTCGAGGCCAACGAGAGACAGGCCAGGGCACTCAAAAATCACCTGATCATCGGAGTTCGGGCAACAATCCATCCTTCATTGTTTCCAACAAACGAAAAAATACTGATTGTTATTGCAAATTCATCCTTTATTGTCTCCATCTTGGATTTTAACAATCAGTAATATTTCCTTTGTTGGAAACAATGAAGGATGGATTATTGCCCGGACCCCGATGATCATGTGACTTTTGAGTGCCCTGGCCTGTCTCTCGTTGGCCTCGGGTCGATTAGCGATGATGTAACAATGTATTACGTTTCCGTTATCAGGCCTTCTGTCAAAAAGGTGTTGGCAGTACTGCCCTGTATACATTTGCAACACCCTGTACTTATAGTGCACTTTTTGTTACGAGAAAGATAGCCTGGGTACACAAAAGCCACCTGACCATCTTGAGCAACAATTCAACCTTCATTGTCTCCATTTTGGATTTTAACAATCTGTGTATTTTCGTTTGTTGGAAACAATGAAGATTGGATTGTCACTCAGGTGACTTTTTGGTGCCGAGGCGTCTTTTTCGTCGACTGCAGGAGAGATGTTAACAAGTCAATAGAAGGACCATGCGTTTGACATTTATGATCTTAGAAAAATAACGATAGGCATGTCCCTGTTTCGAGTACAGGTCACGTAATTTTCCCTTTCTCTTTTCAACACCAAAATTATTATATTATAGAAGTGTGATCTTCAGTCTGTCAATTTCTACGTTTTATTTTTAGAAAAACAATTTAATCGTTTAAATTTTTTTGAAATTAAATTTTAATATTCCTTGAAAGAATGCTTCTGTAATGCTATTGCTGATCACACGATTTAAATTTTGTCATTTGACTTTTAATGGGGCTAATACGAAATGTAATATTAGAGGTGTCATGGTTTTCAGAAAGAATAATATAAAATTGGGTTGTAAACAGAGGTTTCATACAGATTTTCTTTACAAAATCTCCTCTGTTAAAATTGACCTCTATGATCAGAAAAGGTTTTTATAACTCACGTATGCTATGTGTGATACTGGAGGCCGCTAACCATTTTCTCTTTCATGACTAGTAATACGTTTGAAATGCGAGAGAAGTCTAAGATAACGTCCGTTTCATTTAATTTTTCTGTAGTTTTTTATAATCGATATACGAATCGATCAACGAGAGAATGTGAAAGAGGTGCTGGGATAGAATATGACATAGGAATTCAATAAAAAATAATTTAATTTACGAAATCGAAAAGGATGAAATAGATTTACGTATGAGAGAAATATAAAACTTAGAAAAAATTTATAAAATCGCTAAATTCCGACATTCCGCTAGCTCTATAGAAGAACCTGTTATTTCTCGTTAAAGTAAAATTTATTCAGCATGAATATTAATTTTCAAAATTTTTATCTTCCCAGCTAAAAGCTTATAGGTTAGAATAATAAAAGTGCATTTTCCTTGTATTGTTTTTGAAGGAGCCGTTACGAAGCGTGTAATCAGTCATTTTTTTTATTATCTTTTTCCCTGTAAATTCTTCGAGGCTCCTTTTTGAACTTGATGAATAATTTGTTTAAGGGAGGACAGAGAAAAAAATTCTCTAACAACAACGGATGAAGAATTTTAGTTACTACGAATATTACTAGGAGGAAAAAAAAAATCGACATAATCGGAGCAAAATCTGCGTGCTGTTGATGTGGAAATGAAATAAGAAGAAAGGATTACGCTTGACAACATACATATGAAACGGGGAAATGAGGTAAAACAATCCCCCCTCTCGATGTCACCTGGTTATAAATTACCTTATAAAATAAACATTGAAGTGAAGGGGGAAAGTCATGTTTATTTTTCAGGCAGTGGCCTACGACGTTAGTGGGGAACGCAATTGCAAGCAGAGCGAGATAGAAGAACATTTGTTGGGCGAGACCATTTCGGAACGAGGAATAAAAAGAGGAAAAAAACAAAGAAATGCCACCATCGATCCTGCAGTGACCTAGGTTGTAACAAGGAAAAGTTCGCTATAGGTACACCGGGTTGCATAGACAGTGGAATTTGGTTTATAAGATTTGAGAGACCTGAAGCAAATTGATTTTGATACGAAGCTTTAAAAAAAAGACTCGATATGCATTTCAGTGACAGATCATTTCGTCACACTAAAAAGTTTTGTCACGTTAATGTTAAGTTGATTTTCATTATGACATTCGGTCTGCTCGACAAACATTTTCTCACATATATTTCGTCTAACAATTATTCAGTCAGTTCAATGCATTAATTTGTTTACCAGTGAAATCTGTTGAATCGACTGATTTGAATCTGACGCAAAATGAATGTGAACAAAAGAAGTCTGACGAACTGAAGAAACTATATTTCATTTTTGAATGGATTTACAAGAAAAAACACAGTTATTAAACTTATTTTAAACATTGGATGCGTACAATGGATGAAATATAGTACGCGGTGTAATTTTAATTATCTAGGAATCGTTTTAGATTATATATTTATACATTTTTAACAAATGTCGGAAGGTTGTTCCTGGGATCAAAACAAGAAAGTTTATCTCTATGAACACATGTAACTATTTACTAAGGCTGCGTGCGAGTGTTAAGTCGAGTCGAATAAGGGTGCAGACGAATTCATTTGAAAACCACAAATTCTGCTTCAAATGAAACAAATATAATTTTAAATGGATTCGGAAAAAGTTCAAAAACACTTGAATTGAAATCAAATCCATTCGATTAATTCGATTCAAGGAGGCTGATCACTCCTGTAAGCTCGAATAGGTTTTATCCGAACGATACCATTCGAAACCTTCGAATACGTACGAAAATAAGCTTATAACTACTTACAAATAATAGCTCATTTCGGTGTTTATGGCAGACTAATCCATTAGAAATCTTCGGGGACATTGTAAATGCAGTTTCCATTAGTTAAAATACCTAATTGAAATTCAAAGATTTCACAACCACTCGTACGAGTACGACTGCAGCGTTAACTTTAACGTTAGAACAATAGTGCTAGAAATGGAACCAAATTCATCATCTAGGTCTTTCATACGGAAACATTACAAGAAATATGTTGAGAAAAGTGAAGAAAACTAAGGTATGTTCAAAAGAAATATGTTCAAATGGTTCCGAAAGGAATATGCAAAGGCCATTCGAATAGGTTTCGAATAAGGTATTCAAAAGCTGTTGAATACAAATTAATTGAATGAATCACACAATTCGTTACAGCAGCCAAACTTTAATGCTAGTTCAAATGAATTCGATAAAGGCTCGAATGACTCGAGAAACAGATCAATTCATTTCGAATTGTTTTAATGTAGATTTGATAGCATGTTCGAATGGTTCAAATCAAAGTTTTCTGGAAATTATTCGACTCGCACGCAGCCTTACTACTTACCAGACAGGTCAGCGCAGTTCATTTCGCTTTTTCAGGTCCAATTATCGCAATAGGTACCTATCTCGTAACGGGTTAAAGTTGTAGTCCGTGACTATTCGAACCTCGTCGTCCTATAATGTATTTAGAAGGACTCTCAGAAGGCACATCATGACTTCATGAATGGTTCTCTTTATGTTCGTTCGTAATTTTTTTTTATCATCAATGATTGCTAGTATCGCTTGTCCTATTATTGTTATTTTGTCAGTTATTAACACCCTGCAGTTGTTAAATATTTTTCTACTAACTTTAGTAATTAAACATCATTTATATCATTTTGGTTGTTTTTGTAGCGCCCACTGGAACCTAATC
>JAHWFO010018671.1:2663192-2716825 GCA_023313115.1 Rhysida immarginata | reverse complement strand
ATTTATATCATTTTGGTTGTTTTTGTAGCGCCCACTGGAACCTAATCTGTCGGTCTAAGACCATACCGGTTCCAGTTGGGCGCAGATGTATCTTTTTTTTAATGCTAACAAACAAATAAATGAATAAATAAATAAATAAATATGTGAATGGGAATGATATTTTTTCTAATCTCTCGAGCGCTATCGTAAAATTTTGTGTAATCTCGTTATGATCGAGAATATCAGCAGAAAATATTCTAAATCCACTGACTCTGAATGTCACTATAGCCGAGGTAGAGGATTATAGCATTAACTTGCAAAAGTGGGCAAATTTGTGTAATTTGCGATTTTAAGACGATCTCCCTTTTATTGGCTCTTTATTTTGAAAAAAAACAAAAAAATACCTCGTCTTATAGTCGAGTAAATACGATATAAAGCAATAAAAATTCCTTTTGAGCCGATGTTCGTTTAGCATTAAGTCTCATTATTCATTCTAAGTATTTAATAATAAATATGCGAATTTATAAGCATGACTTTCAGATTATATAAAAATGATTTTTTTTGGTATTTTTATGGAACCTCGATTTACCTTAAGTATAAAAGACTGGAAACTTTAAATTGACTATGAGGTAATAAAAGAGAAACTTTCTAGTTTCCTAGAGAAAAGCGATTCAAAAACTGCTATGTCGCTCGAGGTGTGGGTGGAGAAAACTTTTAAAGTTAATAGTAAAATAAGGTTGTAAAAATCTTTTCCACCTGTCCAACTACTTTTCATTAGGAATTCATTGAGAAAGAGAAAGAGAGAGGCGAGCGCCGTTGTAATTAGACTGCCACTTTAATTATCCTCGCATTGCATGTCAAATTGAAGAAAATTACCGAGCAATTTCGGTCACCATGGAAACCAATCATCATCCAAACGACCTCGTTTATAACCCTTTCAGTCTCAGGTAAATTACCTCCTTCGCCCCGTCAAATATTTTCTCCGAGTTGAAGTCTTCCAGCTCAAATCGCCCGGCTTTTCCTTTCACTTGACTAAAGACTTGGTAATGGAAACTTCATTCGCTTACGGAAGTAGGTCTATAATCGCTGATAATGGAGAGTTCGTTAAGGGGCTCTAGCCTATAAAGGATGTTGAAGACCTTCATCAATTGACGTTTAATGGAAGCTATCGTTCCTTCCAAGATCTTATTCATAGAGATTACTGACACCATATATACAGAAACCTCGTGACTGGAAATCTCGAAGATATTATACGAGTTCGTAGTTATTTTCTTGTGAAAGAGAAGGACATTCATAGCACAGTAGTAAATATCGTTTTAACATAAGGGGCCCATACACTGGCAGACGCGGCTTGTGACAGGCCACAGGCATTTTTCACCTCGCCTGTTGCCTTATCGCCCACAAACTGGTACAGGCCTGCTAAATTCCATTTTCTTGTAGATTTCTTGGGCGTAGATGAAAATGCATTTCACTACTTTCGCAAATTATATAAGTGTGTGCGTGTGTGTGTGTGTATTTGTGTGGCAAAAATGAGCTGGCTCAAAAATTCGCAAACTTTGAACTGACGACAATATCAAAATCAATATTGAATGTATTATTAAAGTCAAATAAAAAATAAAATTAAATTAAAAAGTGTCATAATTTTGCCAAGAATTTTAGCACTTAATTTCTCAATTAATCCATATTTCAATTATTGAATGTACACATTTAGTGGAGTTATAATTTCGTAGAGGGTCTGGGTAAATTCAAATAAACAAGAAATCCACTTTTTAAACAGGTTGAATTAATCGACTGTATAATGTAAAAAAAAAAAGTAGCTCTTTCTCTCTTTTAAATATCGCGGATGTCGTTGGCACTGACAGGATCAAACTTACTGAAACACGTCAGTTCAAGTGACTATATGGTTCTATAGTTTCTTATATACAGGGTGTTTCATAATTGGTGTACGAATAACGACTCAAGGGGAACAGTTTGGGGGAAAATGAATATTGATTATTTGGTTTTAATGTCCCCTAATTCAGAATAAAAACATTTCGCGTCCTTGGGGGTGAATGGGTAAATTTTGAACTAACTTATAACTTAATCTAAGCATTTTTCAAGCATTTAAGGCTGAATGCTCTCACAGGCGAAACATTTATCTACTACATCTGTAGTGTTTAACGCTTGAATCAGAATTAGAAATAACTACGTATAATCAAAAATTTCTGTATTAAATGTAATAATTAAATATTATTAAAAACAATAGAAAAGACCTACAACATTTTGAAAACAATAGAAAAACTCATAAATGTCTATCGATGTTTTCCTTTAATTTGCTAACTAGCTCGTTTTTTTTTGTTTTTTTTCTCCTCCTCGTATTGTTTTCTCTCTTCCCTCCTTATCTCCCTTGTGACGTCATCAGCTCATAGTGTTATCTAGGAGGCCTTGCCTATGCCCTCTCATAGGCCGCGCTTCCCTATAGAAATGAAATCGAAAAAATAATATACGGAGAGAATAAAAAGACATTTCAGTAACTGGTTCTGCTTAAATTGTCCTAATTACAAATTTATTCCAAAAATCTTTTGTATGTCGAGTGCAGGGTTACCAGTTGGTCGGTAATTACCCGATTTGCGGGTAAATCAGAGCTCATTGGGTAAATAGATAGATGGGTATTCCTTGGTAATTTTAAAATTTGAAGACTCATCATTACAGGATCAAAAACACCACACGAAATTCGGCGAAGCATTCAGTGGATTTTGCTAGATCCGCTTGAATGTAAGCAACCTACAGAATATTATTGAGCTGCTAATGATACTTCTGTTGTCAAAAGCCTGTGTTGAAAGAGTCTGTAGTACTCTGAGAAAGTGCAAAACTTCAGATCGCAATAGACTCGCTATGGGTACTGTCGTAGCACTAATGGCAACTAATGAAGGAATACTAGACCAGGGAGGTATTGTTAAATTTAAACCTACAACTCCAATGTGCGTACGATCTGGGACTAAATAATCTTGCTTTAAAATTTTGCATTTCATAGAATTGTATTTTACAGTATTGTTCATCATCCTATACAAAATTAAACATAGAATAAAATTAAACAATACGATGTATCTATATTTAGGAACTCCATTTTTTGTCCATCACGTTTGGGTCTCTTCTTCTATGGGTCGGGTAATTTCGGAATTTTCGTCTTTGACCTTGGGGAATTTCAGAAGAAGCGACCAACAATATAAAATGAGTGGGCAAAACACCAGTGTAATTAAGCAAGTACTTCATTATGCTTAATGTTTTCAAAGAGGAAAGTCTGTATCTAGAATGATAGGGTGCCACCACATGAGCGGAAGCGGACTTGCTTTACTTGTGTTTTGATGTCAGTGGCTATAGAGGGGCAGGAAGAGGAGTTCATGATGTCCAGGGCGCCAGTCTTGATACTCTTGCTGCCGTGAAGACAATACATGAAAAGACGGGACGAGAAAATGGATACTATGTCCCAGGCGCATTTATCCACACTACGCCATTGCTTGATGTACAATTCCTTAGATACATCACTGCAGCCCAGTAGAATACTCTTTTGACCTTATATGCACACATAAACTTTTACTTCTATGGACGTCTTCAAGGCGATGGTTTATCAAGAGAAAAACTCACATAAAGCCGAATTTTGGGAAAGTTTTGTTTTTCGCCAAGATATCAACTACGAGGGAATATTATAAAGTAAAGCCATTTATATTTTAACGGAGGAAATATCATCGCTGTGTTAAAGTTAACATAGCCAAAAAGAAGGCTGAATACATGCACAGACATTGCATAAGAATCGTTCGTAAAGAATGGCCGCCGCTATCACATCATCTATAGTGGAAGAACAACGAGTTGTTAAAAGGCTTCTCTTTGCAAGAAGTAATAAACCCGCGGAAATTCATGGGAAAATGATAGACGTTTACGGTGTCGATTGTCTGGACTACTCCAATGTGTGCAAATGGTATAAAGAGTTAGCTTTGCCGATAAACAGCGTTCTGGGCGGCTTGCGTCAGCAGCGATATCAGCCTTTTCGAGGACTTTAATAACACAATCAGAGAAAACCGTCGCATTTCCTTGAAAGAAGTGAGTGAAACGTTTCACATATCTTATGAATTTATATGGGATAGGATGCATGATAAGCTTGGAGAGCGCAAAATCTGTTCGCGGTGGATTCCAAAAAATCTGACAACTGAACAGAACGGCAATAGAATGGCTTGCCAGTATGAAATATCTGCAGCGGTACAACCAGGAATAAAATGCGTTTCTGAATGGCCCTGTCACTGGGGCTGAGTTCTGGGTCTTGCACTTCATACGTGAGCCTAAAGTACGAGCATTGTGTGGAAATATCTAAATTCTCCGGCTTGCAGAAAATTCAAAGTTTCTCTTCTTCGGCTCGGAAGATTATGCATATAGATTTTTGGTATATGCGAGGCATCCTACTCGCAGAGTTCCTGCCTCGTAGGTCAACCGTCAACGCTGCTTCCTATGGTGAAACGTTGACCAAACTGCGGCGTGCTATACGGGATAAGCGACCAGAAAGAGGAAACAATGTTCGACTTCTTCAGCATACCAACGTCGTCCTAGATAAAGACGTGTAGCTTCAGCTGCATTTAGTTGTTTACCTGTATGTTTTGTAATTTTCTTTGAAGAAAATAAACGGCATTACTTTCTGATATCTCCTCGTAACATGTTCCGGATGATGTTTCTGGAGAAAGTATGCGTTTATGCGCCATGAAAAAGGTAATCTTATCAATATATTTGGTGACTTCCACGGGAGTATGTTTATATCAAGACTTTTGCCTCACCCTGTGACTCCATAATTGCAAGTCAAAAATATCACCACAGTGCTTATTAAAAATGAAAAAAAAAATTCCACGAAAAAAACAAACAATAAATTCTAGGGTTTGCTTTGATCAAAGAAGTACTAATTGGTTTCTCCAAAATAAAGTACGCTTTCGCTAGTGGGATTAAAATCCTCCTCTCCACAATTAAGTATACACATTAGAAGAATTTTTTACAGTTTTTTCTCGCCATCTCCATTAGTGTTAGAGCAGGTAAAGGTTTGCGCTCCTCGGAGAAGGAGACTGAGAAAAGGGATTTTCTCTTAAAAACATCTCATGCAGATTACGACGAGAAACTGCTTCTTCCTTGAGGCAACCTCTGATCTTTGATGGTCGGACACTTCACCGTAGTCGTTTTGCCCTCAGGCTCCTTTTTTGGTTCTTCTTGAGATGGAGTCTTTTGCATTCATTTTCATTACTCTGTGAAGTCGTTGCTTTAGAGGCGCTTATCAATTTGGCTTATTCTCGCTCCCAGGAAGGAATTTTTCTCTCTCTCTCAAACTCTTTTAAAGTTCACTGGGAAGCTAAAAGAAATGTTTCGCATGAATAAGGGAATTCTAGACTTTTCTGTGTTTAAAATCTGAATTATTGGCCTACCACTCTCTTAAGAGTGAAGGCCTTTGTTTTCGTTTCAGAAATTCAAAATTTTTTTTTTTTTGCTGAAATCGACTTAAAAACTCATGATTCGTAAAGATATGTTGAAATTTTGAATAAAAAATTTTCCGTCTGTACGTATGTATGTATGTGACCAATTTTGTGCAACTAACTCCTCTGAACGGCAAATAGCCGAACGAAATAAAAATTATGCATACTTAGAGGGTTCCTTAAATTGTGCCTTAGCGTATATTTTATATTAATTAGGTAAGCCTTTTTCGAAATATTAATTATTTTCTAAAAATTAAAAAATGGCTGTAGCGTTCAAACCAGCGAGCCAAACTCAATAAACTCGACATGTACATATTCCTCTCGTTAAGGCGAATTTTGTTTTGTAAATGACTTGTTTAGCTGTGATGAGTCGTTTTGGAGTTATTTACTATCCCTTCCCTCAAGACCCCCCCGCCGTCAATTTTTTTAATTTTTTTTTTTAGAAATTCAGACAGTGGGGTTCTTAAACTATACATTGACCATTTTTTATGGAAATGGGCTAAGCCTTTTTAAAGAAATTAATTTTTTTTTTGAAAAAATGAAGAAACGGCAGAAACATTCATTTCAAAGCTCCAAACACAAAATAAACGAAATGAAGAGCTTCCTCTTAATTAAAAATACAATTTTCTTTTTGACGTAGAATACGTCTTATGTTTCGATACTGGATGCCACGCTTAAATCGTGAATGTCACCAAAAGTGTTGATCACAAAAACCTTAATAACGTCAAAACTATTAATGATAGAAAAATGAATGATATTGCATTCGATAGTATATAAAACAAAGCATGCTTTAGACTTTGACCGAATTCATGCTGACGTCATCGGCTGATGCAATCGAAGTATAAAAGTTGAGTCAGAAAATCTGCTTTCTGGCAGAGATTAATTTAGTCTAGCTCCGGCTTCCTTTGTGATAGCACGACATTTTATGTGTCATTTGTTTTATCTTCTTGCGCTTTATAAAATAGCTTAAAAATTAAACCTCAGTATTTAATAGTATCTAAGATATCGGCTTTCGAATTGTGGAAATTTTGCAAAAATTTCAGAATTTTCAAGTTTATGCATAATAAACGCCAGAAAAATTATAGAAAATGTCACAGGTAAACAGATTTAGAGATGGGGAATCCATGAAGACCCAGATGTCCGATGTTGAACGTCTACGGACTCAGCAGGAACGACTGAAAGTTGAGTCATGGCGCCGCCAAAGTGAACTCTAGCCCGATACGAATGCGCCAATAACTTCCACTGTTCAGTTCGACGAAAATAACCTATCTGATGATATAAACGTTTCAACACCGAGTGATAAAATCCAACCCATGGTGGTCTATAATGAGCCACAACCGTCAACATTAGCAGCATCTTCATCAAATGCGATTATGTATGGAGCGATATACAGGGTGACGCTTTTATCTTGAGACAACTGAATATCTCGGAACTAAGCATTGTATGAGAAAATGTCCAAAATCAAAGTGAATTATTTCGCGGGGAAAATTCATAAGTTAAAAAATTACCCCTCCCCCTTGTGAGGGGCTAGGGGAGGGGGTAACTTTGAAATCTTAAATAGGAACCCCTATTTTTAATGGTATATTCAGATTGTACACAATATTTGAGAAATGTTTTATTATCAGTGTTTTTTCAATTGATCCAACCGTTTAGAAGATAGAGGCCCTGAAAGTGTTGAACTTTTAAAGTTTTTAACCCAATTTTACAGATAGACAGTGGATCTTACAGATATTCTATTCTACTTTTTAATGAATCCGAAGTCAGAATTTCAAAAATTCAAAATTTTTTGGTGCACAAGTAAACTTTTGGGGGCAGCAGTCCTATGGAGTCAATCGTGTGTATTGAAAAATATTGGATTTTTGAAAGTCTGACTTCGGATTCTTAAAGACCATTAAAAAGTGGAATAGGAATGTCTGTAAGACCCACTCTCTATCTCCTTGTCTACATCGTTAAAATTGGGTTCAAAACTTTCAGGGCCTATATCTCCTAAACGGTTGGATCAATTGAAAAAACACCAAGAATAAAACATTTCTCGAATATTATGTACAATCTGAATATACCATTATAAATAGGGGTTCCTATTTAAGATTTGAAAGTTACCCCCCCCCCAGCCCCCCTCACAAGTAGGGGGGGTGTAATTTTTTAACTAATGAATTTCTAAACAGGTGGTGGCCTTACAGTTTAACAAAGGGACATCAGGAGTTCCAACTAGTTTCGCCATTTATTCCCGTCCTTGAGACAACTAGTTAATAGGAACAGTATTATGATCCATCCATCCACTGATAATGAATTTCTCCCGCGAAATAATTAACTTTTGATATTGGATATTTTTTCGTGCAATGCTTAGTTTCCGAGATATTCAGTTGTCTCAAGATAAATGCCTTACCCTGTATATGCGACAGTTTGGGACACGGAATTCATATTTCCTTCTATATTCTTAAACAATGAATTTGGATATTGTGTATTCTAATGTTTGTGATAGATTTTGTTTTGAGAAGGACTTGAAGCACCCCGGTAACAGAAGTGTGATATCTTAGCTTCATCACTTTCATCAATCCTGTGTGAAAGATTTTATGCTGTGTCGAACAAATTTAAAACTATTCAAAAATATGATATTATAAGTTATAGGAGAGCAGGCGTTTTTGCAATTTTTTGAAATGTAACTCTTTAACGAATGTGAACCTATACTGACAGACTGGTCTAACTATCGACGACGGATCGACGCTGATATCAATGATATTTGTATTGTTAAAGCTTTGTACAATTGTGTAGTAAGATCTGAACTAGGAAGTGTTTACTCTGAGTGGTCAGATTATTATGACCACCTGATGTTTGTAGGCAAATTAGCTATGATTTCGCATTGAAGTTGTTAAAGAGCCGGACTAGTGTAAATAGGCAAGCAAGTTGTTTACCACGACATTGGAAGTGATTTGTTTCAGAAGATTATAGGTAAACGACGCGATTTAGCAGCCTTTGATGATTGTTGGCGCTCGGAGCCATGGAGCTAATATCAGCAAAACGGCTGCATTCGTTAAATGTTCAAGAGCAGCTGCTGTTAAATTGTTACAGACTGGACTGTCTGCCGAAAACTGGGTCTGAACGTGTCAGCTGCGGCCGTCAACGACTAGTCAATATTAGGGCAGAAAGGAGAGTGGCATGACTAGTATAAGACAACAGAAGGGCAACAGTGCATCAAATTACTGCAAATCTTTATCAGGGATCCTCTCAAATGATCTCCGAACGCACTGTTCGCCATACACTGCATAGTATGGAATATGGGATCCGAAGACCAGTTCGAACACCTTTGCTGTCTGCAGTTAACAAGATAAAACGTCGCCAATTCGCACAGGAACACAAGGATTGGACAGTTGAGCATCGGAATAAAGTCATGTGGTCTGATGAACCACGTTTCCAGTTGCATCATGCATAACAGAATGAGAATTTGACGGAAACTGCATGAAAGCATGGACCCCACATGCATGAGTACAATCGTTCAAGATCGTGGGGGCAGTCATGGTTTGGGGTATATTTTCCTGACATAATATGGGTCCTTTAATTTGTGTAGAAAAACGTCTGAATATCAGAACATACCTAAATATCTTTGTTGATCAAGTTCATGCAATCATGTTGATGGTGTATCGCAATGGAGATGGCTTCCTCCAACGTGACAATGCAGCATGCCACGCTACTCGTATTTTGCAGGAATAGTTTCAAGAACAAACAATTCCTGTGCGTTGTTTGCTGCAAACAAATTTTTTTGCTACTGAATGTATGCTTTAAACCCTAAGTTGATTCGACAATTGAAAATGATAGTAAGGCGAGATTGTTGCGATCGCCACGAACGACGACGAACCTGGCTTAGGTGGCCCCCATAATGACCAAATCTCAATCCAATTGAGAATTTGTGGGAGGAAGTTAAAAGAGCCATCAGACAGGTTCCAAAACAACAAATTTCACACAACAGGACAGTGTTATTCATCAGGCAAAGACTGTTATGACAGCCTATAAGAAGCAGTCAATAAGCTCTTATTCATCTGCTAAGCACAACATTGCCCGAAATTCGAAGCTCACTGATAGAGACTGAAGGGGTTGAAGCGGATTGTGGCCAGAAAGCACAAGATAACAGCATTCATGGTGTCAGATTCCTCGCATTAGCTTTCAACATCTCGTGGAGTAAATGCGAATCGCCCAACGAAGTACTGATGGGGTGGTCATATAATCTGGCCACTCACTGATATTCATCCTAAAGTATCGATATCTGATATGGAAATGTTGTTGTTCAGTGCGATAATGAAATATTCACCAACAGCTAGACCAGTCAGTGACAACATGGAGGTGGATACTAATATTGCAATTATCACAGTTAGCATTATCAATGTAGATGCTACATTAAATTTGTACGCTCTTAGCTTTATGAAGAAACATTTTAATTTAGATTTCAAACCCATCGAATCACCTATTACATTGGGTGGCAGTACTATAAATTTAATGTTTGCGTGAAATATTGGTTCTTGTCTGTTGCCATTTTATAACATATTCCTCTTATCATTGGCCAGTGGTTTGTAATTTTATGATGAATTGCAAATACATTTTTTTGTGTGAACATTTTATATCAGAAATTAATTTTTTTAAATTGTGTTACACAAAGTTTTTTTCTAATTCGCCATGTGGCCTCAAGACGTATTCTACGATTTAACTAGCGGCCGTGTCCCAACACATCCCCGTAATTTTTTTTTTTTGATTTCGTATCATTATCTCGTGGTAGGCCTGTGCGAATGTACCATTCCGCCATACCAATTTATTTATTTTTTTTTAGTTATTTGGAGCGCGTTGAAAAAAAGATTTGATTTTGTACTGTCAGCAGTTAATATAAATTCGTGAGATGAACGTCTAAAGATTAATTTGAAGGTTTCATTGAATTCCTGGATAAAGAACTGTATTCAAATAGTATTCAAAAATGTGTATGGTTTACCAGTTTATATATGCGTACAAACAATATGTGCTCAAATTGTTCCGATCTTTAAAGATGAGGAAACCATAATTTATTTTTAAAATTTCAGGGAATATTTACTAAATTAAATAAAATTGACAGTTCTGGAGAAGGTATTCCAATAAATAGGTAACTATAAAACCGTAAACAAAAAGAAAAATTCCAGTACTACCTTGCGTTTCTGAGAGCTCTGCCATTCGGCTCTCTTGTGTTTTTATACACTTCCATAAGACACCTTGAGGCATATCAATATAGTGTGTTCAGGAAGAGGGACTATTTCGATCTCAGCTTGCAAAATTCTGTCTTTCGTTTACCAATATATTTAAAAAGATTTTTTCCTCAATTTAAATGCATTGTTTAATATATTATCGACCTACGCCTGTTTTCACTACTTGAAAGGGATTTTTCTGCTATTCTAAATATTGATTTTTTTTTTCTGTACCGTCAATGAGGCATCTTTACTTTTCAATTTTTCTCTTAGAATTTCATAAAGACAATCTTCCTCATAATCTACCTATCTACAGGGTTAGCAATAAATAAGCTTCCCACTTGAGAGGACTGTAGAATGCGTTCTATTGGTCCAAATGAGATAAAATTTGAACTACAAATAATTCAAATGATGCGCTTGACGTTTATTAAATAAAAAAATTTAGTACAAAAATCCGACGATAGGTGGCGCTGTAATACACAAACGCATTTCATATACTTTATGAATGTGAAATAACGTAATAAAGTAGCATTACAACTGCTCAATATGTCCCTCTTCATGTTCAACAATGTGCTTTAATCACAGAACCACATTCTCCACACCTGAACGGAGTGAGTCTGCCGGAATATCAGGAACATGGCGCCGAATGCTGTCCTTCAGATCTGGCACAGACGCTGGCCTTTGACGGTAGATCTTGTTCTTCAGGAAACCCCACAACAAAAGCCGCAGGGGATGATATCCGGCAAACGAGGAGGCCATGCCATTGGAAAATGACGACTGATCACTCGTGCATCTATGAAATACTGTCTAGCAATTGCTTTACACGACGATTAATGTGAGGAGGTGCGCCATCCTGCATGAAAATGATGTCCTGAAGGCATCCACGCTGTTGCAGTTGTGAAATTATAAAATTCCTCATCATATGACAGTACTGTTGCCCTGTTACGGTACAGGCTTTGAATGCATTTGCACTTATCTTTTCGAAAAAATACGGTCTAATGATAAAGGTAGCCATAAAACCACACAATATACTGTGCTTGTTCCCCGCCAATATTCCTCGTTACTGTGTGGGAACAAAATATCCAAAAGAATGTAGATAACCTGATATTAGAATTTCTATCTTATGTGAAGCTGGCATAACATAGAAGTAGTTATTATTTGGACTGATTTGATCTTACAAATTAAACACTATTTCAAAAACTCTCTGTACTTTATAGTAAGTTCTTTATGGTTCTTGATGAATTTTATCTTTGAGCTCTATCGTTTGAAAGAAAGATCGATGTACCAAGAAATAAGTGGGTGGTTGGCCCAAAATTGGTATGTATAATGTACACGTTTAGAAGAAGAAATCTTTACCCTTCAAAAAGAATGGATTGATTTATTGGATAGAAAGCGTTGCACAAAATGATATGCCCTTGGTCCACCTCTGATCTGGATACAAGCTGTTACCAATGACATCGAATCATAAAGTTGCTAGATAGTCTTCTGATTGATACCTTGCCAATGACTTCCAATTAGTCAGGGTCGATTTGCTAGCAACGCTCCCAACACGGTCAAAACTGTGCTAGTAAATTTAGTGGTCGTAAACAGGAGACAATTATCGACATGCATGCCGTAAGTGACCGGGCGTTGTCTTGCTGAAAAGTAAGCTCCAGATGGAACGGAAGGAACGGTATGTAACGGCTGGTAGATTGTTCCCAACGTTCCGTTGTGCTGTGAAAGTACCTTGAAGGACTACAAAGGGAGTCCGGCCTATGAAACGAAATGGGAACCTAGGGCTGTCTTCTTTGTTGTCGGGATGCGTGATGAGAATGGTCTGTCCGTGGGCCGTCTCCAGATAAGTCTGCGAAATTTTGATCATTTGCATATTATATGGAAAGATATTATATTGATCCTGTGGGAAAATATTTGCATGTAAAGTTTCGTCAAGATCGGATCAAATTTTTCGACTTGCGGCTATTTTCAAGGACTCTATATACAACTCCATTCAATTTTAAGTTGTTTATTCAGTACAACTTCTAGCATTCCAATAATGGATTATTTGACCTTGTCAGTGGCAGATGGCGCTCAAATTTTGTAGGTAAATGTAGGAAGGGGATGGCACATTCACAGTTTGAGCGCCAATCACTATTGTAAACACAAGTTACAACCATTTTTAGTTCTATCGTTGAAGGCGACGTAAGCGTGATGTTAATGTAAATAATAGATTATCATGTAATTTGACCTTGAACTGGGCGAGCACAAGCAGTTTTGAGCTGGGTAGAATTTCTTTCAGGGCTCACCAGTACGACAGGTGCAAGAACTGCCTAAAATTAAGCATTCTGATTACTAGGTGTGCAACGGGTGCCAACGGGCACTTGCAAAAAAGAGCTGAGTAAGTTCATTAGTCGGAGGGTAACGATGACCATGTGCCCGCTCTGCGGCCACATTGGTGAGGCCCTGCTCGTTGCCTCTTCGACGTGGTCGTGGCGGCATAATCTATTTGAAACTGAGAAATTAATAGGAGAAATGCAATAAACTAAAACAAACAAAAAATGTTTTAACTGTTAAGTTTGAGTTATGACGTTATCTCTTCTGAAATATTTTTTGATTTTTCCGTTTTGCAAAACATTGAACAGGGCTTCGCCGTATATTCAATGAAAAAATTCTATTTGGCGTGCTTTTCTATTGTTTACATTTCACTTTTCATTGTTGAATCGATTTTAGAGGAAAAAAGAATTTTTATCTTAGCGCGTGATTTTCTCTATAGCAAATCATAGAAAAATTTCTTTTTCTGGTGATTATTCCTCGATGGCTTGATCGATTTTTCTGAAAATACTTCAAAACCATCTATGTCCTAATAGGATTAATTGAGCAAAATCTGGTTGAAATCGGTCAAGTGGTGTCGGAGGAGTTAGAGGACAAAGGTTTTACATTCTCGTCGGTTAAGAGCTTCGCTCACTCAGCTCAATTATTTTTCAAAATGAATTGCGCGCTATAACTTGTGAATTAGACTTTGTCATACCAACTGCACCTCCCTATTTGTAGTAGACTTCCCTTGACGCGCTTTGCTCATGTACCAAATTTTATTGTCATCCGCCTTTCTCAATGGTCTCGTTTATTCTTTACATTCGCTGTTAAGTGAAGTTTGTCAACTATATTTTTGTGCCTATATAATCATATCGTTCTCTTCCTGCTTTTATTTAATTGAAAAGAATTTAATTAAATATATTCGCTTCACCACCTTTTTAAGTCATCGTTTTCGTCGTGATTTGTTCTGAAACACAGTCATATTAGCAGAAATAGTAAGATTAAGAAGAGAGGAGCAGTATTAGGAGCTGGAGTGTGACAAAGGAGTGTTGAACCTAATCGTGCTTATCTTGTTAATTAAAAAGTGTTTTAAGTCAATGCTCCCGTCTTGTTTAATAATAATGGGAGCAATGGAACTACGAGTGCTTCTTCATTAAAATTAATTAGACAGAGAATACGTGCGTCATAAATGTTAAAAGGTAAAAGTGGCAAGAAACTTGCAATGACATAAATAACTAGTATATCTTAAAAAGGAGCGTAAATCCCACTTAGGGCACAAGAGCACGTTTCATATTTTGCATATAAATTTATTCTCTTGAGTATGATGTAATGGAGTTTGGATGCTGATATCAGTTTTGATTTTCATTTTTGATTATGATTTAATCGAAAGCCAACTGCGGATAATAACAATAATATAGAAAAAAAACTTCTTGTGTATGTACATTTCAAGAGGTGCCACGAGGTGCCCGAAATGTACATAAAGATTAGGCAATAATTTTATGTGGACAAGCAGTTTTTTCAATATTATTTTTGATTATGTCTGTGTGAAACGGAAGTTAGTGCTTCGGCTTATTCTTATTTAAATTTATACACTTAAAACTTTAAAGTATCCAAATAAAGGTTAGTTATACAGTGTTGCACACATAATGTCGTATGCTGAAAATGGTTAATGAAATTTTTAATCATTCAATTTCATCATAACAGAGACGGAAAATCAAGGGGTCACTATTCCACAGAATAACCATTTAAAATAAATTGGAATGGTGGAATGGTACATTCGCACAGGTCTACCACGAGATGATGATACGATTCAAAAAAGAAATTTTATTTTTCAATAAGAGGAAGCTGTTCATGTCGCATTTATCGTATTTGGGGCGAAGAAATGAATGCTTCTATCATTTGTTCATTTTTAGAAAAAAAAACTAATTTCTCTAAAAGGCTTAGCCCATTTCCAAAAAAAAAACAACTCAATGCATAAAAAATTCGCCTTTCTGAGAGGAGTCTGCACATGTCAAGTTTATTGAGTTTGGTTCGCTGGTTTCAACGCTACAGCCATTTTTTAATTTTTAATTGACATATTTAATTGACATAAAAATTACGCTAAGGCACAATTTAAGCAAGAATAATTTTTATTTGGTTCTGCTGTTAGTCTTTTCAGAGGAGTTAGCTGCACAAAATTGGTCACATACGTACATACCTACATACGGAAATTTTTTTTAAAAAATTTCAACATATGTTTTCGAATTCTGACTTTTAAATCGATTTCAGCAAAAAAAAAAATTGAGTTTCCGAAACGAACACATAGGCCTTCACTCTTAGAGAGTGGTAGGCCAATACAAAATATATAGGTTTCGACAACTATGTAGATATTATTAGTAAGAAAGAAAGAAATACATTTCGGCGGCAGTTTAGGCCCAAGAAATGGATGCAAACTTTATCTATGACTTTTTCCATAATAGCAAAATGGGCAGTTTACATCTTGAGACTAAGATGCATTCTCCATATATTGAATGAAGACGAACCTGATCGAAGACGACAATACTGCCATGAGAGATTACCTCTATCGGAGTTTACCTCCATCAGCAAGAAACAAAAGCAATGAAAGAGATAGAGAGCTCTGAAATGTACTTATGATTTTTTATTTTATAAAACTCTTTTGGTGGAATAGTGGTTTCTTATCTTCTGTTGTTATTATCTTAGTGTCCACGTTTTGTATGAACTTTTATGTTTGTAACCACCTCTTTACGACACAGTACCTTTATCATTCTCTGGAAATAAAGTGAAGATAGGCGTTCGCCATTTTTGGTTTGTTACGATTGACTTTCTCCTTCGGATCTTTCCACAAAAAGAAGTCAAAAAGATTAATTACGTGAATGTATGACAGACTAATGAATCAAATAGGATTAACAAAGGATGCAGAGAGGTTATTGCAAGGCGGATCTCGTCCTCATACAGCAAACTTTATTATGGATTTCCTGCATAAAAATTTCAGAGGTTAAGACGCAAAGTATGCCTTCATGGCCCCCATATTATTCCCAGACTTCTTTTTATGAGGAAATTTGTACGAGAAAAATCTGCCACAATTTATTTACAAGCTGTCATCTGCGGTTTTCTCCCCAGATAAAGGTTTTTCTTCCATCTTTATTTTTTTTTAAATTTCTGTGTTTAAAAAAACGAACAAAAAATACTAATGTAATATAGAATGGAGGGTAATAATAAAGGAAACACGATGGTTTTAAGTGTAACTTCTTAATTTCCAGTAATTGCCATAGCTATGTCAATTATAGGAACTTGACTGTCAGTTTCTAGATCACCAACTTTGACATAATTCTTCTAGGCCCTATTCGCCCTGTTCTTTCTGAATCTTGCCACAGAGACGATCAACAAATAGCTCAGGACAAGTTATCTTCCAAGAAGAAAACTACTATTCTGTTTACTATGATAAGAAGTAACATAGGATGAATTGGATGAATTTTGCAGGTAGGAGAACAGTCGTCAAAAATCAAGTTTTTCTACGAACAATTCGGTGAACAATATGTTTGGCGAAGATCTGATGATATTACACTACCGGGAAACACCTTCATTTTCTATGGTCCTTGCACTCGACACGGGAGTGGACTGTTTTAATTTATTATTTCAAAGTAAAAAAAGATAAATGATCTATATGAAAAACTTAAGTTTTAAAAAGCACAATTTTAGTTAATATCGGATACAGAAGGGACCATAATACTGTGCTTATTTACAACGTGTATAGTGGCCTTACAGTATAAGAGATGGACAATAGAATTACCAACTAGTTTCGCCATTTATTCCCGAAGCCAAATTTGTTGACCTATTTGTTGACCTTGACAAAGGCGGGAATAAATGGCGAAACTAGTTGGTAATTCTATTGTCCATCTCTTATAATGTAAGGCCACTACAGATATTGTAAATTTTAGTTAATGTTAAATATATTTACAATTTAATGGTATAACTAGAAAAGTTTCAAAATGCAATTTGATTTACGTACACAATTTCGTTTCAGAGTAATGTCTTAAACTGTCAATTACTGGTACATCTACCCTACAATAGCCGAATAACAAATCTTCAGACTTGCACTGTCAACCCTTGTGTGGAGTTGCAAGGTAGCTTTGAACGCAAACAGTAACACATTTCCAATTCGTAAAAGAAACTAACTACTTGCAATCAAGCGAAAACGGACCACATTGTCTCTTAAATTTATTGTTTTGCTTTTAGGTCCTCTCTCACTTAACCATATTTGTATATTGTTACTTTATTGGAATTGATCTATTCTACATTTCAGTTATTAATAGTTGAAGTTTGAACTTTCGTATGCGTCATACGGTGGGTCATATATCAAAGCAAATTTTTAATTTACAAGATAATCATTTTATTAATAAAATTGATTACTAACTAAATGCCGACACATATCATTTCAATAAGGCCGCCCTTCAGCAAAAGCAACTTTGTTTAGCCTGACGTTTATTCGTTTTACACCGTTTATTCGAACTCTAATGAAGTTTGATAGTCGTGAAACTATTTAATAGAGTTTAAATTTAGCCGTCGGCTAATTTTGAACCGTAGACCTAATGAAATGTGACGTTTCCATTTTCATGTTTAATCGCACAATATTAGTTTTGTCATCAGCAAAATTTTATCCGCGACAAGGGAATTGAAGTGGATCACCGGTGGACATTGTGTCGAGTTAGAAATGAAAAAAAAAGATAAAACTTGCTTATATACTCTGTGATGAAAACTTCTTGATACCTGTATTTTTTACATAGTAACCATGAATTGGCGACAAATGACTTTGGCGTTTCACTGCAACTTTGTTTTATTACGGCCTTTACTCTCCGAGGAAGACTTTGATAGATAGATATTCAGAAGTTTTCTTCCCCAAGAGTACAGATGTTGGGCTATGTGTTTAGCCTGTAGTTGCTCCAATTCTTCCCGTAGAAGCTCTATAGGAAGTACAGTCGGGTGCAAAAAAGGTTTTTACCTGCTCCGTAGGAACTGAGGTTACCGGATATTGATCGGTTGCAAAATCAGGTGCTTTTACTGAGAGCCAAGACAGATTAGACTGGACTTGTCCCTTCTGAATGAAAATAGGGTAGCAGATGTATGCTTGGGATGTGCTATTAACGTGCTCAACTATGACTTAAGCCTAAACCTTTTTGCATCCAACTGTACATCGTGACTATATGTAGGCTACTCCACTTCTTCATCCATGATGTCTGCGCACGGGTTTTTTTCAATGCTCAAATAGATGATTATAGCTTTATTAGCATGAACCGGAGACCAGAGTCTCGTCGATGCATAAGAAATATACAGACAGCCTATACAGAGGATATTATTGACCGACCAGGATTTGGCCACAGTGTATTGGGAAACGGGAGGCACTGGTCTCAAAAATTGGTTGGTACCGTGAAACTCAATTAACTTTAAAGAACGGTTAATACTGGATGGGTCGAAAATAGTCGTTCCAAGAGTTCTTGGAGAAGATGTACAGGTGACGCAAGTGATTAAAGCTGGAGAGAGATTAAATTGAGAAGATTGACCTATCCATCGAGTTAGCATATAGTCTATAGCCTTTTTATAGATTTGTTTAAAATAGTCATCGACGATGTTAGCAAACAACGACAAATCATACAAGTACACTAAAAGGCAACTGAAAACAAGCTTTCGAAATGAAATGAAAACCACGGAGTACCGTCAATGACGTGTACATTTCTAATTGATTTCGAATAGCTTCTTTTCAAGAGGTTCTTAAATCTTCATTAATAAAATATTTGGCTCAAATATGTATACAGAAAACAGTCTTTTCCAAATTAGCCAAAAATTACGATTATTGCTTATTTTCCTTTGGGTTAATACACTTCGTTCAAAAAGTGAAACCTTCAATGAAGGCGCCTGGTGATGGTAGTGCCACTAAAAGAGAGCAACGTCACAGATATCGATTAAATCTCCACTATGAATGAATTCACTCTTCCGATAGCTCCCTTAATGAAAATGCGAAAATTTAAGCGAAAATGAAGGAACCTATTTTAAATTTATTTTATAAAAAATTATGTTAATATTTAAATGATAGAATACATTTAAAGCCCTGAGTCACATTTCGCCAGGAATATTTTATTATGAGGTAGTTTTGAAAAGTTTTTAATTCGGTAACCGATTTTCAAAATTCTTTTTGTATCTGATACATACTTTTGTCCACTGTGTACTATTGTGAATGCACTATTGATGCACTATGAATGCGTTATTCACTTTTTGACTTAGTCCCCATCCCTTTCCACTCATTTGCTCAACGCATGACTAGTCGGGTAAACCGAAGCCGACGCGATCTAAACAAGCCGTAGCACTGATTTTGTGACATCATGCAAACAGATGGATTTCGTGACGTCATGCAAAAAGAAATTTAAAAACAAAATAAGGATATTTAAAATTTTAAATAAAATGATTTATTAAAAAAGCAAATGACCCATGTTTGGCATTAATGCATTTTATTATACTGAATTTACTTATTTATCTAAAATACAAATTTCATATTTCAAAATATCCCATCGGCTTTCGTGACGTTTCAACAATAGAAGTGACGTAGTGCCATGGCTTTGTATAGATCGCGTCGGCTTCGGGTGAACCCGTCGGAGAGGAATTCCGGGGTTGTTGTCGACACCACGATTGAATGGCAGCTTTCACCTCGTCGTTAGACGGAATTCATGTCCCTAAAGGTGCTCTTTCATCTTTGAGAAGTGAAAGTCGCAAAGGTGCAAAGTCGACGGATGCGGTAGAAAATTTTGAAAATCGGTTATCAAATAAAAAAAAGTTACAGCCATGAAGGCATTACTTTTCAAAACGCTCTCGTAATTTTAACATATCTTTGACTAATCCTGTATATGGCGAGTCTAGGAAGTATCCTTCTATTCACTTTTTTCCGTTTGTGTTTCAAATTTCTTGTTATTAGGTGTTCGGGCAAACATGACCATTCAGGATCCAGCAAAGAGTGCTGCATAAAGTAATAATGCACATCCGGAGGTCTCCGCCTCAATTGATATATTTTCCCATATTTCACTGATCACAGTAAAGTAAGCTGAACAGACGTTCCATTTTTCACCCTTTGTGCCAGCTATTTTGTCGCGATTTATATTAAATGTCCACTTAATAGTCTACGCTATGTACAATTCGTTGATCAACGAGTTAGCACGAAAGTGGCGATTTCTCATAGTTTCAGATGATAGAATTTGATGTTAGTATTCTGTCACATAGCGAATGTTTCCCTTTGTTTACTGAATATACTGGATTTAGTGAATAGTAGAAAGACGATGACGTGATTAGGTCATATAAATCTAACAATGATAGTCATTATTACAATAATGAATAATTTTCAATATTATCATACTAAGAATTTATGAAGGTAGTATATCCCCTTCATATACCCCTGAAAATACTAAAAAAATAGAAAGCAAAGGAAAAAGCTTGTTATTTTAGCATTTAAAAATAAAATTTTATTATGAAACTTATTGTCTATTCACATAATAATTAGAATATTTATTATAATTGCATATAATCTCCTCTCCCCCAACCGTCCCAAATTTTGAACTGAAAAATCTCGTCACCTTACAGTAAAGGGAGAGAGCGGCTTCCCTGCATTACCAGATGGTAATTGAAAACATTGAAAATTTAAAACTTAATTTCTTCTTTCAATTTGGAACTATTGTAATAGAGTTTTGCTTTAGTCATTACATTTAAACTAAATAGCACCTGCTCTAGGGTTAGATCTCTATCTTCTATTGGAACAAAATAGGGATAAAATAACATTATATAAAGGAGATAGAGGTAATAGTGTATTTTAACGGATCCATTATAATTATAAAAAGCTTGAAAAATCTAACTAAATTACCCTTAAGGGCACTTTCTGGACACACTGTATATTTATATATATTACAATTTACTAGTGATGATTTTTAACAGGTTCCGTGTGTTGCATATAAATAACTTATGCTATGAAAACCTGCTGATTAATAAGCTTGTTTTTTTTTTTTTTGTTTTTTTCTCTTTCGCTGATGTGTTTTACGACCTGATTTAAAAGAACAAATTATTTGTCGAATTTTCTGCACATAGATGGCAGAATTTAAAGAGAATCGAAATCGAAACTTGAATTTTCTTCTCTACAAAATTTTATTGCTCTTAAAGAAAAGTAAAATTAAAAAGCAAATTAGTCATGGAAATAAGAACTTAGCTAAATATTTTAATCATCTTAAAAGTGTATATTAAGAAGACGGGGATTTTTAAGACTACGGTCAGTTAATGAGCTTATAGATTGTGCCGTATTTTAAAAATGTTTTTTTAAAAGCTGAATATTTATTTTTTGAGAAGACATTTCTTTTTTTTTTAATTAATGAATGTTAACAGTCCAGAATAGAGAAAAACAAAAACATAGATTTATATTTATTCATTTATAAGAAGACTTAATTACTAATAATATATTTGGCCGAAATAATAATAAATTATCGCCACATAGTCTTGAAAATCTGCGCTTTAAATATAAATTAGAGTAACTTTATGATGATAATTCCGCGAATAATTTTTCATATAATTACTTTCTCTAAATTTGATTCTGTAATTCCACTTTTCTGTAATTCCACTTGGAAGAATAGAAAGCAACATTTTTAAAAAAATATAAAAATAAATATTTATTTTAAATTTTTTAAAGAAAATTCTAAAGTAAAACTTTAAAACTTTACAAGCTTTTCTGTTTCTGGGAATTATTTTATAAGTTGAAAATAAAAACTATTTTGGTGTCACGTGTTAACAAATTTAGTAAAGAACTTTAGTGAATATTATGATCCAAGCGGTCAACAAATTTCTAAATATGTTACGGGGTTGTTCAAAAAGATATAGACTTCAAATATTTATTTCAAAGACAGAAAGACATTTCGCATATAATAGAAACAGGTGGGCGCATAGTTTTAATATTCTGCTCTTCTTGTATTGTTCGGTAGTTTCAGGAATAATTTCTGTTGCTGGACGTTTTCTATATTGGAAGTTGCAGAAATTCTGGATCCAGCTCGTGTTAGGGCGAAATTGCTTAAAGGCAGAGGGCGAGACTAGAGAGCAAATAGTTTAACTAATAGTAAATGTCTACTTTTTTTAGCAGTAAGTAATATAGCTTAAATATTTTTGTCGCTTTAAAGCTTTGGATCGAGAGTAGCGATTGTTATCACTACAGGCGACCAATGAACAAGGCTCTGCAATTTGCAATTCGACGGACTAACACGAAGTAATAAATAATTTACCCAATATTTAACAACTCCTATCAGAGATTAAACACGAAATATACGGCACGTAAGATGCTCATCCCGTATTGTGTTGCAATTATATTAAAAATGTAGAAATATTTTCAGACTTGCTATTTAAAAGTTATTGCTAGATATTGCTATTTGCAATGATTTAGCGGGGTTTCAGCTTCCCAAAACTTTCCTGTCTCTCTTGAAAGTAACGCCCTCGAGTAAGCATTCCAGCGTCGCTCTATTTCCCATGAAATTGTTATCTCCTGGATTTGCTTAGCAAACTTCCACCCCTCCCTTGTTTAGTGTATCAAAGGGAATATTAAAAAAAATAAAAGCAATCGTTAATATTAAAAAAATTACGAAATATCTCCTTCACGATTGGACAAAGTCCGTCCCTTGAATCATCTTAAAATTTAAGTCAAATATACTCTTTAATAACTTTCTCAGGAGAAAGAGCTTTTCCATAACATATTTCGGATTGATAATTTATTTAAAGTTTAAATGATAATATACGGAGTCATGGATTAAAATAATTTCTAAATTTTTAATTCAGTTTCCCGGTAATTTGATATAAGAATGAGCTGTGTTCGCTTGACCCTTATACATATTTAATTCATATTTAATATTAATACGTTGTGTTCTAATGTAGAAGATGAAACATGTTTTACATAGCTGCAATACTGATCAAATAAAGTTCAAAAATTGCTGGAACCTGCACGACACCTGACTTAAGAATATTCTAATTGGCATCTACCCAGTAACAAAGAACATCTAAGCCTTGCTTGTAAAGTCGGCTGCCATGCAAATTTCAGAAATTTTTGAACTATTTGAATATTATTGTTGTGTAAAAAAATATGTATCATCTTCTAAATTCATATTTAGTAAGCAATCTTGGATAGAATACCATTCTAAAGGCATTTATACGAGGGGCGATTGATAAATAAGGTTTCCATGGCTGTAACTTTTTTATTTTTTAATCGAGTTTCAAAATTCTTTATGTATCTTATACTCACATTTGTCCTCTATGTAATGCACTATTCACTTTACGACATAGTCCCCATTCCTTTCCAAGCATTTGAATGGCAGCGTTTACCTCGCCGTCAGAACCAACTCATGTCCCTTAAGGGGCTCTTTCTTCTTTGGGGAGTAGTGAAAGTCGCAATGTGCAAAGTCTTTCATTTTTGAATTGCAATTTTTCATCTTTGAACTGTAGGCGCTGCAACGCCTCTGGTGACACGAGGTGTGGTGACTCGTGTGCGGGCGGACGTTATCGTACTCCAGAAGAGGGTCCAAAGCTGCCATTCAATCCTGGTGTCGACAACAACTCCGGAATTCCTCTCCGACGGGTTCACCCAACTGGTCACACATTGGTACAATGCGTGGAAAGGGATGGGGACTATGTCGAAAAGTGAATAGTGCATTACATAGAGGACAAATGTGAGTATAAGATTTTTGAATTTTGAAGATCGGTTAACAAATAAAAAAGTTACAGCCATGAAGACCTTATTTAACAATCGTCCCTCGTAGCTTGCACTCATGTCCGTCCTATAGAAGAGGATTATTAAAATGAAATTTGGTGTTAATTAATTTATTAGGACTGGGGCGTTGTATGGCGTAGGCAAATGAGTATCATTATGAGTTTTTGGAGTTTTCTTTTGGATTGCCTAAAATGAAATTTTCGGGGTCCTTTATCGCAGTGTGGTGCATAAGTCCTTCCGCAATTAAGCAGCTCATTAGAATAAACTAGAGTGGGTGTTTCAGTAAACAGAGTAAATATTTCAGGTTTTACCCAACCTACATATATTCGATGGTGACTGGACAAACGTCAATCCTGTAATCTTGCTCATGCTAGATTCGTTCAAAATATAAGCGTCACAACTACGTAGCTCCGTGACTGTTTGACGAAGCTCTGGTAAATATCAAGAAAAAGCTATCCGGAGTTTCCTCAGAAGAAGGAAAATAAAAAGTATGCCAACTAGCATATATTTTATCAAGGTATACATAATTTACCTTTAAAAACTTTATGCCTCCGAAAAGAATCAGAGGAGATACAAAGTCTGGAACCAAACGGGGAAACCACGTTAAGACTAATAGTAATCATATTCAAATATTATCAAGAATTACTGCATAGCTGTTTCCAATAAATGTCGCCAAACTGCTATATGCGACATCAGCAGGTTTTACGTTTCTTGTTGACGCCCATCAGCTTCCTGTTGTCGTCGCTCTATTTGGCATAGGGGCATAGTTGGGGGCGTTCTTTGTACATATTTAGGATGCTATAAATTGTCTGAACAGTAGGAAAGATTGTACAATTCTGGATCCATCACTTGTAGCACTGACAGCACAAAGCTTTCGAAGTTGCACAAAGGCAGGTTTTGATCAATCTTACTCGGCAAGCTCAAGAAATTAACCGGTCAGGTATGTAAGTGTACCCTAATTAGTTATTCATGCTATTGCGAGGGGGTATACCTTATAAAGTGACCATTAATTGAATGATATTAATTGTATGCAGCTGATCATTATTTGTAAATTTACACTATTGAATTCGTTAAAAAGTAGTATTCTGAGAGTTGATTGAATTTTATTTCTCGCATTTCTTTCATTTACGCTATGAGAGAGATGCTTATGTAAATTCTTTCTCATAAAATTTCTTTATATAAGATAAGGAGTAGTTTGATAATAATGCAATAATATATAACAAAAGCATAACTCCTTTTTAATGAATAATAAATAAATTAGAAATTAAATTAAATTTGAATAAATTAGTGTCACCAATTTTGATCTAATGGAGTGGGTAAGTGGTTGTAGAATGAAGGTGAGATTTTGTAAAGGCTGGAGGATACACAGGAGAATAGGTGAAGGAAGGTAAAAATCGTTCAAATCCCAGGAGAAGGTAGACAGAAGAAACATTGGCAAGGATAAATGGATGAGGAGAGGGAGAAATCTGGGGTGTAGGACAGTTAGGATTCATTTATTTATTATTCATTAAAAAGGAGTAACATTATACAGACTGTCCCATTTAATTTGACAAATCTAAATAACTAAAAAAATATGCAACATACAAAGAAATAAAAAAATACGTGTTTAATATCTTTAAAAAAGCTATCCCATGATATCAAAGTTGATATTATTCTCCCCGAGGGTGCGGGGAGGAGGGAAACTTTGAAATCTTAAATAGGAACCCCTATTTCTAATGGCATATTCATTTTGTACACAACATTTGAAAAATGTTTATTCTTGGTGCTTTTTTAATTGACCCAACCGTTTAGGATATAAAGGGCACTGAAAGTGTGGAACTTTTAAAGTTTTGAATCCAATTTCATCGATGAAGAGATAGAGGGTGGATCTTAGAGACATTCCTATTCTACTTTTTAATGGTCTTTGAAAATCCGAAGTCAGAATTTTAAAAAATCCAAAAGTTTTTAGTACACATACAGAGTCTACGGGTTCCTATTTGAGATTTCAAAGTTGCGCCCTACCTCACCTTCAGGTATCATTAAATAGCTTTTTTAAAACTATTTTTTTATTTTGTGACCGCTGTGAAACTCCTCCGGTTTCATATTTACAAAAAAAAAATAATACAAAATTTTAAAAAAATTTCGGCCAGATTTAGGGCCTATTATTGGTAGAAATACGATTAACAAGAGCCGCTTGATGATGTAACAATGTATACACCTTTTGTCTGCAGGCCTTCTCTCTAGGTGTTGGCTTGAGAAAAGCACACGCCGGAACTGAAAAGTCATCTGACCATTGTTGTCTGAGCAACAATTTTTTATCAAACTATAAATAAAATGTGCGAGTTTTGCAAAAAATATGAATTGAATTTGAAACTAATTACCGCGCAAACTGCGCGCGAATAAAATCTTGTATAAAAACAAGAATATAACTCGTAAAACGATTTTCAAATATGCTGAAAAAAAGAATATAAATATTTGTTGTTTAATATTATAGTCATATTTTATATACTGTATATCAATTTATGTATTCGATTGCAGCGTTCACACGAATCTTTCCAAACATGCGCGAAATGAGTAATGAAATGCTCGCACGTCTAAACGTTTTAAACTACTTCGCCTATATTCTTTCCACCGCTAGAGCTATTCATCCCTTCTTAATCAAAGTTACCATTCATCCCTTCTTAATCATTGTTGCAAAGCACTGTCGGGAAAAATCTTGTAAGCATTCCAAGGAGCTTTACCTGTGACGCAGATGTGATTTTAAATTTCAATATTTCACTTTTACTTGCAGTTGGTTTAAATAAACAATTCAAATACCGTTGATTCTATCCACACTCGCATCATTTTTAAATTTAGGCCTAACTTTAATTAGCCATTTTTAACAATAGGCCTAACATTAAATAGTCATTTTAACTATAGGCCTAATATTAATTAGCTATTTTTAAATAGAGGCCTAACATTAATTAGCCATTTTTCACAATAGGCCTAACATTATATAGTCATTTTATCTGTAGGCCTAACATTAATTAGCCATTTTTAACAATAGGCCTAACATTATATAGCCATTTTAACTATAGGCCTAACATTAATTAACCCTTTTTAACTATAAGCCTAACATTAATGAGTCATTTTTAACAATCGCCTAACATTAATTAGTCACATTTTACAATAGGCCTAACAGCACTGAATTTTAAAACGAAATGAGCACGTGCTTCGACAAAGCTTCCAATTTGCCATCAACAATGCTTAAGTGATACACAAAAAGTAACACTGTATTCACTTATGACTCGTCGGTACGGATCGATTGATATATTACATGCCCTAAGTTCATATACTTAACATTAGTGCACGTGCCTGAAGGGGCCCACTAGAGCTCATCAAAAGTTGATATATGCAGTTGAGTTCTTCCATTTTCACGTTGTCGTGCAAACAATGGCCGGCCGGACACATAAAGATATTGATTATGCTTGCATTCTTATAAATAGCTTTAGCTAAAGCTCGTAATAAGGGCTCATTTTAGTACTTTTTGGGGGTCATTTTCTCGGACGCAGCATTTCGAAATTTGATAAGAATGTCATATTCGTCTTGTGCTCGTCATTCCCGTTCGAATGATATATTACATGCCTTATATTGCTAATAAAAAATTTTAATGGGGGGGGGGGGGGTGTCGTCTCAATTGCCACGTGACTGCTGGACCGATTTCAATCACAAACTAATCTGGTGAGCTCAGGAAGTGTCTCTATCGAAGAGCGAAAGCAGAATTTGAAAAAGATAAAGCGTTCTCGAGTAATCGTCGGACATACATACAGACGGACAGACAGACATACAAACAGAGCGAAACCAATATATGCTTTTCAGCATATAATAAAATGAATACAAAGCAATAGTTTCCAGCAAATAAAATACAATACTCAAAATTCAAAAATTTTTATAAAAATTTTTAAAATATAATATAAAAAATTTAAAATTTAGCACCACATAAAGACTTTCTTAAATATAATATTTTTACTAAGTATTTAAGATACAAAAATAAAGTGTGATATAAAATTTCCCAATAGTTTTTTGTATTTTTTATTTTTTTGTTTGGTATGTATATTTCGAGTTATTTTGATTTGTCAGGTTAAAATGGGATAACTTTCACTTTATTGAATTATCATAAATTTTCTATTGATTTCCATTTCGAAACTACATTTAAGTTTGTTTCGATTTAACTTCGAGATTCGTATATTAAAATTCTTGTCTACAGAGGGCGAGACTATGACAGTATGAAATAGAAATCGAAAGCTAAACCACACTTTTTCGAATCTATCCAGTGATAAGTAAAAGAAAATTATTTTATAAATAGAAATCAATCTGATGATGATAATAATAATAATAATAATAATAATAATAATAATAATAATAATAATAACTAATAGTAAATATCTTCTTATTTAGCACTAAGTATTATAATTTTAATATTTTTGTCGCTTTAAAACTTTGGATCGAGAGTAGAGAGACTCTTATCAGTAATGGCGACCACTGAGGAAGGCTTTGCGATCCGAGCACGCAATTTGCAATTCGACGGACTAACACGAGGTAATAAATAACTCGCCCAACTTCTAATTAATATTGAACAACCTCCTATCAGAGATTAAACACGCGTCGGATTCCTGCTTCGTAATTACTTAACACCTTTAGTGAAGGCATTTTAAATAAAAGCGACGCATAATGCAGTGGGGAGGGGGGCTTCATATTATAGATTTTATAACTACAGTATTCAGCGTACGAGGCAATCGTAAATTACAGACTTGATATTCTACGAAATATATGCACCTTAAGATGCGCCCCCTCCCCTCCCATATTGTGTTGCAATTATATAAAAAAAAACTGTGGAGATATTTCCAGACTTAAAGTTATTCCTAGATATTGCTATTTGAAAAGATTTCGCGGGGTTTCAGTTTCCCAAAACTTTTCTATCTCTCTTGAAGGTAACGCCCTCGAGTAAGCATTCCAGTGTCGCTATATTTCCCAATTTTTTAATCTCGGAGATTTGCTTACCAGTGACTCAACTTCCACCTCTTCCTTGTGTAGTGTATCACAGGAAATATAAAAGCACTATTAATATAAATATAATTTTAAAAAATTACGCAATTTTCCCTCACCGATTAGACAAGTACATCCCTTGGAATTGTCTTAAAATTTAAGTCAAATATACTCTTTAATAATTTCCAAAGGAGAAAGAGCTTTTCCATAACGTATTTCGGAATGATGATTTATTTAAGGCTTGAATGAGAATATACGGAATCGTGTATGAAAATAATTTCTAATTTTTAATTCCGTTAACACACTTGATATGAGTGACGTGTGTTCGCTTGACGCTTTTGAATATTTAAATTCTTATTTAGTAAGCAATATTGAATAGAATACCATTCTAAAGGCATTTAGAGCTTGCATTCATGTCCTTCCTATATTAAAGGATTATTAAAATGAAAATAGAGAGAGGATTATTTTAATATGAGGATTATTACGGGGAGGCTTTCACTGAACACAATTCTGTGAAGTTATGAAACATCAGTCACGGCTAGTCACTGGATGTGCGACCATCAGGGACACACGATCTTTACCCCACACCCCCGACTCTGCGACCATCATGCAGCAGTCGTCAATCCAGGTCCATCCAGGACCCAACTCGTCGGTCTGTGGCCATACAGGTCCTGGATGGACGTATTGGATTCCATTAAAAATAAATAAATAAAAATTGATGTTTATTAATTTATTAGGACTGGGGCGTTGTATGGCATAGGCAAATGAGTATCCTTATGAGTTTTTGGAGTTTTCTTTTGGATTGGCTAGAATGAAATTTTCGGGGTCTTTTAATACAATGTAGTGCGTAAGTCCTCCCGAAATTAAGCAGCTCATTAGCGATAAACGAGAGGTGGGCGTTTCCGTGAACAAAGTAAATATTTCAGAATAAAAATATTAGATATGTCCTCCAGTGTTGACTTGCCAAACGTCAATCCTGTAACCTAGCTCATGCCAGACTCGTTCAACATATAAGCGTCCGTGACCGTTTGACGAAGGTCTGGTAAATCTCAAGATAAATCTATCTGGAGTTTCCTCAGGAGAAGGGGGGAAAAAAGTTTGTAAACTAGCATATATTTCATCAATGTATACATAATTTACCATAAGAAACTTTTTATCACCTCTATTCTTGCCGGAGGCTTAAAGTCTGTATTCAAACCATGTAAGACTAATACTAATCATATTCAAATGTTATAAAGCTATTGCTGCATAACGGTTTCCAATAAACGTCGCCAATCTGCTTTATCCTAGGTTTTGCGTTTCTGGTTGATGCCCATCAGCTTCCTGAGTCGTCGCTCTGTCTGGTATAGGGGCTTTCTTCTTCTTGCAACTGGCAACGGAGACGCTCTTCCTATCTATATAAATATCATAGAAATTAATTAAAAAATAAAAATAGTATAAATAAATCAGAAATAAGAAGCTGACGTTTCGGATAGAGGCTACCCTTTGTCAAAGCAGGGAGAGAACATTAGAGAGTTAACCTTTAAGGTACAGTAACAAAGACGCGATACATGCGGATACGTGCGAAAGCGGCTGTGTGGTAGTCAATCAGATTCATTCCGCATCTGCGGGATCTGAGATCGTTTGGGGTCAACTTTTTCCTATGCGGTACATGCGGCGAGAGCGGGAAGGTTGTCACGTGAATTCTTTCTACCAATCAGCAGTAATCTTTTTGAGAGCGCCAAAATGGAAGCATTGGAAGGAATGGGAAGTGCTCTGAAGCTGAAATAAAGCTAATAGAAGTATATCTTCATCTATATCCGATGAAATAATGTTTGACAGAAATATTCCACATCTAATAAAAAACAAACACGTTCATCATAAAAATTTGTCAGTAATGGAGACCGGATGTTTACTTTTAACAGGAAGTACTTATTCTGTGCACGCACTACCCCTAGTGACTATTTTGAAACGTCATGCGTAAAGCTTGAATTGGCGCGTGTTTGTGAATAGGAGAGGGATTGACATATCGCATCGCAGCTGCTTGCTTTCGCATGTACCGCGTCTTTTGTGAACGTAGCTTTAACCAGCCGTCACAATCGCCGCTCACCCCGTAAATTAATGGCCCATAGTCCCATACAGTTTGCGGAATCCACATCTTGTCCATTCTTCCATTCATTGTACACCTTCACTCTGGCACTACGCGAACAGTTCACGAAAGTTGCGGTTTCCGAAATTGTTGCCGCCTTTTACACGGTACTCGCTGATCATACCTTTTTTAAGGTTCTGTTAGGTCGTGTGCTTTACCCATGACTGCGACCATTGCTGTAGGAACTGTTTCTTTGAAAGCACCTTTATATTTCTTCCAACAGGCAGGTTTATCCCCCCCCCCCCCTGGGGGAGGGGGACAAACGGAATTACAAAAACCTACGTGGCGGTCATTATAGAGCTGGCAAATGGTGACGTCAGTTCCTGGCCCGTTGCCTAGCGATTCCAAACATTAATCGCTAATGTTTGGAATCGCTAGGCAACTGGCCAGGAAGTGACATCATACTTACCAGCTCTATTCAGTGACTCGACCCTGTAATTAGCGGTAAAATTAAAAATTACAATTAAAAATTGTTTATAGCGCATGCGTAGTGATATGTTAAAAACTGTCTTTAGGTACAGTACATCCGCAAAAATTGGCTTCTGCGCAGGTGCGTGGTAGAAGGCTGTTCCTTTAACTGGGATGGAAGCGTGCAACGTTCTCTGCTTTTAGCTTGCTCAATTATTCTTTTATTGCTCTGACGATTTTTTTATTTATTTCTTTTTTAATTAAAGGAATGGAGTTTAATAATAAGATGGACAGTTGTTTACAGTCAAATTTTGGCAGGTTCCATCTAGTTTGAAATAAAGATGTTTACAACGTGTTTGATGTACGGTAATGAGTAGTTAGGAAATAATAGTTGAAGATACAATAACTTACGGGGTAGGATACCACCAATGCGGAAACGCAATTCTAAAAGATGAGAATAGATGATAGAATTCGGAAAATATCAAAGTTTGTTTTTTATTAAATCGAGGAGAAAAATATGAAATATGATTGTAGGCAGAAATTTTGAACTTTTTATTCATACTATTTCTTCTTGCGGATAAACTGTAACCGCTTCACTCGTGACGTCACTCTCAACTAAACTTGAGATAGAGTATAGATATGAGAACTCACAAGTAGCGGTAATAAGCAGGATTTTCATTACATACATGTTCAGCGCCTGTCTTTGCGAAAATTCAAGTCTTTGCTGCCGCGTGGTCTTTAGACAGTAACGAGAAAGAAATTTCAAGGCGATTGCAGATTTTGTGCACATCTTCTGTTTGTTACTCTTTGAGCCTCCCGCATTCAATCCTTTATCTGAATTTATGTATATTAGGGTAATGTGTGAAATTTCACAGGTCCCCCATCGAAAAACCACAGGCTTATAAATTTTATTTCTCGCCGATTGATTTTTGAAGAGAACGCCCTATTGGCGGAGCATTTAATTAGTAAAGGTTTCGATAAAGAGCTTATCCGTGTTTGCTGTGTATTGGGGTTCATTCAACCGGAAATCTCACGGGAGTTCAGTTCAAACAGAGCCGATCCGTAAAGATGGTCATTTTTGGCTTTTCCCCGAACTCGTCATCGCCTCTATTAGGCATCAACCACCAAACATTAGCGCTTACTTCACTGTAGTGTATGTAGATACTGCAAGGGTACCCCACGGGGATTTGTGTTCAGTGATGAACATCAATATCAATTATCGGGCTTTAAGCATATCATTTTGTATGAAACAAAGAAGAGAAATGAGTAAATGCGTTTAGTTGAAGTGGCCGTTATCTGAATTGCAAACAAATATTTTAGGCGCATTTGTTCGCTTGTGTTTTCATAAATGCACTTAGGAAGTATTTATTGTTGTCTGTACAACCACATTTCAAAAATTTAAAAACATTTTCACAAAAGGGCGCCGTACCACGTGATTTCCCCCTCCCCCTCCCCCCAAAACTGAACAAAGTTATGCAGAGATGCAAACCATGTTCGAATAGTGCGACTTTTTCTCTTGAATATAAACACATAAAGATCATTATTTGGTACAAATGAGTTTGAATATCGTGTCATTGAAATGACCCCTCTCGCTTCAAAGCATAGAAACATCCACTTAGGGTACAAAGAAAAATAACTCCGAAAACACTATTCCACATAATAAATTTTAATGACTCAGATGTACATTTATTATGTGAAATAGCGTTTTCGGAGTTATTTTTCTTTGTATAGTTGTGTCCACAGTTTTTGGCTTGATTCCTTTGTACCAACTTAGGGTTCCTTACCTAATTTGCCTATTAAAATTAACGAATGTAGATGCCACTTGAAACAGTATCTTACAATAAGTAAAGCAACACAGTTAACCATTGAGGAGAAGAAAAACATTGTTGGGCTTAAAGAATCAGGGAAAGAATTCCCGAAATCACACACTACTGTCACGTTCTAAATCAACTATTTTAAAGTGCCTGAAACCTGAAGAGGATGGGCTCATTCGAGATGCAAATCAACGAACTGGGAACCCGCGGGAAAGTAACAAACTAAGAAAGTGAACACAACGAGTTTGTCTCTGCATCAGTTTTGAAATTTTCGAATGAAGATATCAGAAGTCACTACTTGGCGAAGATTGACTAAATTGGCCTACCATGCACATTTTGCAAAAAATAAAATCAGTAAAGTTGGGTCTATGAGGGTTTATATCATAAAAAAAACTCCTCTAAATCGAAAAAAAACGCAGCGAATGAGTTATATTGAGCAAAACAACAAAAGGATTGGTCCCCTGATGACTGGAGGAAATTCATATAGTGTGACTATACACCTTCTGTCTCGATGTTTGTGGCCAAGGATGTCGTGTTATCGTTGCAAGGGAGAAGAAAAACAACCCAGACAGTCTGCAGTTAGCAGTGAATTTTTCTCAGAATGCCATGATGTGGGGATGCTTCACAGCAACGGAACTATTAATGCAGGTATTTATGAAATTTACGGACATAGGAATATGAAAGGATGACGCATCTAGCATGCGAGCCTCCAGGTTAATCAATGCATTACGACATCCTCGGTGAGATCAAATTGTGCATGCGGTAGACGGTGTAATCGTGAGCACCGTCGATGGGGTTTATTGGTAATATAATGAGGAGCGCCAATAAACCCGATGAACTCCTTGGATTCGGGTAAACTTTTGGAAACCTTTCTGATCCAAACTGGAGAATCTTGAAGATGCAGATATAGAATTGTGTTCCAGCAAGACAATTTGTGTTCGTTAAGTGAAGGCATGGTTGCAGAGAACAACAAGTAGTGATGGAGAATTTAAATACGATCGAGAATTTATTGAGTAGTTCCAGGGAGAAAAGTCAGTCATCCTCGAGGAGCTCAAGTCAGCTGGACAGAAATCTTTACTTCCTTTGGTGAATCATTAGTGATGAGCATGCCACCAAGATGCAGGGCAGTCCTTAGATCCAAAACATATCTCATTAAATACTGATAATTTTTTTTTTTAGCATAATTCAAGTAATCAATATTTAATATTATTTTCATAAAATATTTTTGGTCGTAGGCAAAAACTTTTGATCATGTGATCAAGATGGCCGCCCTCTTGAATCAACACCACCTAAAGATAAGGCCTGGGCGCTGAAACGTCATTACATTGTTACACGTAGCTCAAGTCATTACATTGTCTTTCACGTTGGCTACGATTGTTACATCACCTCAGTCAATACCGAGGCCAACGAGATAAGGCCTGGAAGCGAAAAAGTCACCTGATCATCGTGGTGCTAGCAACAATCCAACCTATATTGTTTCCATCAAACGGAAAAACAGTGATTGTTAACATTCAAGATGGAGACAATGAACGTTGGATTGTTGCTAGCACCCCGATGGTCAGGTGACTTTTTCGCTTCCAGGCCTTGTTATCTCGTAGGCCTCGAGTCAATATAAGGCCAACGAGAGGCAGGCCAGGGCACTCAAAAGTCACATGATCATCGGGGTCCGGCCAACAATTCATCCTTCATTGTCTCCATCTTGGATTTTAACAATCAGTATTTTTTCGTTTGTTGAAACAATGAAAGATGGATTGTTGCCCGGACCCCGATGATCATGTGACTTTTGAGTGCCCTGGCCTGTCTCTCGTTGGCCTCGAGTCAATACCGCCTAGAGAGAGAGCCTGCTCACGGAAAAATCTTACATTGTTACATCATCTACGGTAGGGACAATTTCGAGCTTATTATTGGTAGAAATATGATTAACAATACCCTGTCTATTATATATATGATTAACAATGCCCTATCTATCTATTACAAGATTGGATTGTTGCTTCGATCTACTTTGGTCATGTGACTTTTTAGTGTCCCGGCTTG
Source organism: Rhysida immarginata (assembly GCA_023313115.1). Taxonomy (NCBI): domain Eukaryota; kingdom Metazoa; phylum Arthropoda; class Chilopoda; order Scolopendromorpha; family Scolopendridae; genus Rhysida; species Rhysida immarginata. The sequence continues at coordinate 2,681,726 of JAHWFO010018671.1, read as the reverse complement.
TCTTTCTAGTTGGCTTTGTATGAGACCTAAAGCTCCTAATCTAGAGATTTATTGAGACAGCGTTTCTAGTGACATCTAGTGAGTGAAACTATAACTATTTTAATCATTGTTGAATTTTAGCCAACTGGGAGCAACACACATACACGCACCCACATAGACAAACATACAGACACACGCAAACAAACCGACACCCGATTTTATATACAGGGTGAATACAAGTCTGAACCCCCCCCCCCTTTTATTTTTTGAACCGAAGTAGATGTCAATTTTGATGAATCCAATGAATAGGAAGTTGTGGGTGGCCTATCCCATGGTGCACTTTTCATCATCCCAAATATGCAAATTAGGACACATTCAAAATTTATCTCAAAAACCGTAAGGGATAGGTGAGTCCAGACTTTTGGATTGCAATTGTTAAATGCCGAAATCGTTATTTATAAAAGACGTTGGCTATGATCCAAAGAAGTCCGAGAGCCCAGTTTAAACATGATCAATATTTTGTAATCTTTCCGAACTAAGAAAGTGATCTGAACAAATAGTAATCACTTTGTGCACTGTCAGGGAAATAAAATGGGTGTGGCAGAAATTCCCAACCAAAAACTTTTGCTGGAGCAGTCTTCGCCGAATGATGGGTTTTGTTGTTAGATGAAAACAAAACAAATCTAGATCCAAATTCCTTTTCCATTTGTTTAAGATAGTTTTGAACAGTATACGTGATGGAAGATGTTTGGTTCTGCCCAATAAGCCGCTGTTCAGGCCATTAGCATTTCTGCACGAGTCAACGTTAAAATACATTATTAATGCTCTGACTGCAGTTCGGTTTTACGAAATGAAATAAAATCGGAGATGTAAGTTACCCGTTCAGACAAGCTTAAAGCGATGTCGGTGGGCCATAAAGTTCAGTGTCCGTAATAAGCCGAACACGACCTCACCCGTGTTGCGACACACCGTTTCCCATAATCCCTCGTCTAAAGAGCTCTTGGCGCCAAATGGGGCCGACTTCATCTGCCCGATGGAGAGTGATAGGGACTGAGTGGTTATGATTGACATCGATCACGGTTACTTCAAAATTAACACATTAAACGGTATCAACGGTGTTTCGGTGGCCGGGAGTTGGCCTGCCATTCTCGCCCGTGATTAAAATCGCTGAAGCCCCGTCGCCTGCATAAAAGGTTCACAAGTGGCACCGACCCGAACGGACTCCAGCCGTGTGACAGACAAACAGACACAATACCTCTGCATTATTTAAATTGGTGCCCCCATTCTCCCCCCTTCTCTTGCTATAAGTTTCATGGCGCCAGTAATTACGACTGGATGGAATTTCATTCCGAATTACGGGAATTTTCATCCAAATCCCGACCACGACGGGAGTAAAGGGACTCAATAAGTCCTAATGGAACGAAATGAAATTATGGATTATTGATGACGGTTTAACGTTGGAGTTGGGAAAGTTGGTTAGTGAAAGAGCTAAATTACTTTTGACAAAACCAATTTGGAAAAAGTTCGAAATTTCTTTATGAAGTTGGGCTATTTTACAGTTTTGGTCACTGCATATAGCATGTGATATCCATATGGAATTGAATGACGTATCACATGCCGTATGTTGCCTTTTGAAAACTGTTCTAAAGACCACGTGACGACTACCCCCACAACTCCTATCCCACTGGGATTTTGGACCAAATTTCATAGTAATGTAGTTACCGCCAAGTGGAATCTGAATATATACATTTCGCTTTTTTTCATACCTATACATCATATAAAGAGATGGACGCCTCTAAATCTCACCCCCATAACTCGGACTCCAGGAGGCCAAACAAACCCAAACTAAAAGTTATGCCAATGGTAATTTAGATTCCGAATTTCAACTTTCAAAACATGTAGAAAATACGAAGGGGATAGACGAATGGACAAACAGACGGAAGATGGGCAAGGTGAAACCTGTAAGTAGCTCCATTCTTCCCTTACTTAATAATTGGCTGATACCTTTCGAACGGTGCTTCATCAATATCCAAATATCAACAAAAGAAAAGAAAGAAAACCATGTGATCTGGATAATGAATATTATTGCTTAATGATTTCATTTATTGATTAATAGATTTTAAATAATTATTTATTTATGAAATGAAGCCAACCTTTTATCCACAAAAGAAATATTATCATTTTGAATGTACTTTTCTTCCAAGTGGTCATCTTTTAGCAAGAATATAATAATTGAGAAATTAAATGGAATAGAGTCGAAGAAGTAGTATACAGTAATAAAATTACATGTAATTACTTTTTTGTGGAAGAGGTTTTAATGTTTGTCATCATTTATCAAGTAGCGGAAGAATGGAGCTTATTCAGTTTTCACAATGTCAGTCAGTCTGTCCGTCCGTCCGTCCCCTTCATAATTTCCGCATTTATTTGAGGTAGAAGGTTGAAATTCAGAATGTAGCTTACGATGGGCATGTGCACCTTCACTATTTAATTTGGCTTTGATTCGCCCACTGGGGTCGGAGTTTCGGGGGCGGAAATTAGAGGGGACCAAAAGGTCTACGCGTATCTATGCATATAAAGGAGTGAAATTCGGTATGCAGATTCCTCTAAGCAAGATCAACATTCGTGTAAAGTTTGGGCAATAGGGTCGGAGTTGTGGGGGTGGCAATCACTTGGTCTTAAGAAATTTATGGCAACAAATAAGGTGTGATATATCATTCGATCGAAAATGATGAGAAAGGAAAGAAGATAGGGTTCTTTTATATTTTCTAAATACAAGGTTCGAGAAAATCAATTTTTGATTTAAAAAAAATGGGGGGGGGGGTTAAAAAAGTGCAGATGAAGGAATAAAAAAATAGATGAACTCAGGGCTTCCGCTACTTTCCTAGACCTTCCTCGGGAGGCTTAATTTCTTGTTTATGTATCATATCCACAGTTTGACCTTATTCCTTTAGAGTCTGAGAGATTGCAGATTTTCAGGACTATGGGTCCAATCACGTGCCTTTTGGCTTGTTTATAAATTGGAAGAGTTTCGAATCCCTTAAAGAGTCGGGTTCGAACTTTATTAATTACTAAGTTCTATAATTAGCAATTCTTTTTAACTTTCTAAGGTTTCATACGTATCTAACATTAAAGCGTTGTTAACCCGTCATAGTATTTTGAAAATTATTTTAATTTTTATTTTCTATTGGGAGGTTTCAACTATTCAAACAAATTTCATTTTTCCTAATAATTAGATACTTAACATTTATTGGGCTTAATTGTAATTTTTATGAACCCAATCTTGCGTTATTATTCTTGTTTTTAGTTTGGTAATATGTCTAGTAACTCTCATGAACTTATATGAATAAACGTCTTTTTTGTGAAAATTATGACGCTTATCCAGCATAATTGTTTAGGAAAAATGTATGATTCAAATGGAACAAAAAATATCCTATAAACATTACGTCTAGTTTCGATCAATTGTTTATTTTCTTGTAGAGTTGTTAAAGCAGCTAAATAAAACACTTGAGAGTGCAGATCACTTTTATTCTGCATACTGATAGAACATCACATCCAACTATAAATAAAGGAGAACATGCGACTTCGTCATGGAAACAGTTTTGCATTGTTAGCGTTCACTTAAAGCACACGCCGGAACTGAAAAGTCACCTGACCATTGTTGTCTGAGCAACAATTTTTATCAATCAATTACAAAACTATAAATAAAGGAGAAAATGTGAGTTCATCAAACGAAACAATTTGAATGAATTGAATTTGATAAAAAGAATTACCGCGCAAACTGCGCGTGGGCCCCGTTCATTGAACTATAAAACAAAACTAAAATGATACAAGGAATAAGAATAAGAAGAAAGTAACAAATCAATGTCGAGGAAGCCCCTCAAAATGGTTGCCCCCAGCTCCAATGCACTGGTTACATCTTCGGACAACTGAGCTGGTAGCTGCCACAATCTGGTCGGGTGTAATTGCTCGACTACAAGCTTGAATGGATGCAATAAGCTCATCTCTGGAGGTGGGCGGATTGTTGTAGACCTCTTCCTTGAGTGTTCCCCACAGAAAAAAATCTAATGGGGTGAGATCCGATGACCTAGAATGCCAAGCCACTGGACCACCTCTACCGATCCATCTGTCCGGATAACTGACATTCAACCAGCTTCGCACTCCTCTACCAAAGTGGGCCGGGCATCCGTCCAATTGCAATCGGAGGTTTCTTCGTACATAAAATAAAAGAAAATAGACAAACGTCAATATCTCGCACACGACCGAAACTAGATGTAATGTTTATAGGTCATTTTTTGTTCCATTTGAACCATATAATGTTCCTAACAATTATGCTGGATAAGTTTGGGATACCCTGTATAATTTCTAAATAAAGGCCCCAACAAAATCAACGTGATGTTCCGCTGGAATTGCCCCTATTTTATAATTCTCATCGACTTCTCTCCACGAATACTTTTAAATACCTAGGTATTTATTTATATCCAGATTTATCGTGGAATTCTCATGTCAACGAACTATCTAATGCTCTTTGTAAACGATTAGGCCTGAATTCTCGTATTTATTATCTCCTTTCTTTTATACTAATTTTATTATATAATTCGTTAATGCATCCGCTTCTTTTATGGAATTCTTCGAGTTCGACCTCGAATTTTAATCTGATTCGTCTTAGAATACAAAAATGGTTTCTGAGAATTTTGTTAAAACGTCGTAAACCTGCATCTGTATTTCATTTTTTTTTAAACATTTGATATTCTTACCGTACCCCAATTTATATTTGCAGCTTAATGATGTTTATGTACAAGGTTCTCAAAAGCCCTTACATCTTACTACTATTTCTATGTTTCAGCATCGGCATGATATTCATCATTACGCTACTCGTACGCCCAATTCTATCAGTTTCCCCTTAATTAAAAGTAACTATCAACGTCGCTGTATTTCATATGCTGAATTTAGATGATGTCACTTTTGCCGGAAGCTGTTCGTTCTTCCACGTCTACTGCCTCCTTTAAAAAAGGCTAAAGTCTCCCCCTTTTTTTAATAATAATTCTGCTGCTAATCCCTTTGCTAACACCATTAATTTACACTTTGTTATAATTGTTCTGATTTTACATTAAATTTATAATTAGTTACTATTGTATCGAAGCTCGATTGGTTTCCTGCAGGGAACCTAACATGTCGTCCTTTGGCCATACAGGCCCCGGTCAGGAAACACATGTGTACTATTTGTCTTCTAACTGATTGAAAGCTTAATAGTAATTGTAAAATTGTAGTAATTGTAAATAAATAAATAAATGAAATAAATATAATCTTTGACTGGATATTTGGGACAGCGCTCTAAATTCGTGTAATAGCAATGCAAAAATTTAAAGGTAAACTCCACACCCAAAACAACTTTGTTTAAAATGAAAGATGAAGGTCTCTATAACAATGTAGCATGTATAAAAATTTTCAATTCAAACTCAAAATTGATAAAATATATAAAAAAACTTTCATTTTTCCTTCCTCTTCCGATCTACACTGGCGCCATGTTTCGGCAACTGTTACGTCACAAGTTGCGGAGAAGTGCGAAGGAGTTTCGAAATCGTGACGTCACACATTGGTCGTTATCGGTTAGTTGTCAGTTTGGCATCGCATGAATATGAAACTAGACCGATAGAGACGACCGCGATTTTGATAACAGTGACAGCGATATACAAGGGCTGTTAGCAGAATTAAATACTAAACTTCTGCGATATACAGCCCTATGCATTAAACCGTGAAACAGGATCTTCTGCTTGCCGCGTCAGCGTGTGCAAATTAGGGCGGCGTGTGCTTTACACCGTAGATAGGCTACCTCATTCCTTCGGGGTTTAGCACATGCTGTTGCGGTTGTCGTTCTTGAAGAACGCCAGGCCCGTTTAGAGTTGGAAGAGCATCTAGTCCACCTTATACGTGATCTAGTTTCAGCGAATTTCTTGTTTGAATTGATAATGAATTTAAAACAGCGGATGCATAGACAAAGCAAGACGCTTCAAAATGAGTGAACACACGATGCGGTTTGGAATTGGATACGAGTTCCCTCGCTGTTAAAAACTAATCCACTGTTTTTTAATCGATTCTGATTCTGGAAATCTATGAAACGTGAAATTTCTATCCGACTGTCTATTTACACATCCAAACAGAGAACAAATTGAAGGCATTCCGGCATAAAACAGGTTAGCAAAATCTTAGGATATGTAGAATCGTTCTAAGCGAAATTAGAATCGAAAGAGACTAGAATCTCAGCGACGAAATTCCCCGAGGTTCTCGCGGCAGGAAACGATGCCTTGTTCCGCCGTGTTCTCTGGAGAAGGGATGAAATATCCCATGGCGAATTTTCAATATTTCGAGGTATTTTTCTTAATAAAATATTAAGAAAAATCGAAAAATTTTGAATGATATACACTCTATTAACCTGGATTAATGTTATGATGCAAAAAAATAAAGTCGATTTTATCCGTGGAGTTTACCTTTAAGTGTGAGGGGAAAAACAAATTTCTACATGAAGATATTTAATTCTATTCACGCTAAGTAATAATTTTGATCATCTGTCAAGCTTTCATCTTATGTCCTATTCTTTGGCCAGGTACCTGACTTAGAAGGAAAACTTTGCCTATTCTCGATCGGATAAATTTCACTTTCATTGATAAATGTGAATGAAAAAGAATGTTTTAAAAGCGGAATAAACTTGTTTCAAGCTTATTTATGTTGATCATCCATGAATTCAGCGTGTTATTGGTTCTTATCGTCTTTGGTTTTGCGAAGATGAGTTAAAGAAAGCCTTAAGTCGGATGACATTTTCCGTTACCCGAAACCTTTTCCGCCTTTTTTCCCCCTTCTTCTTTTGTTCAGGATTTTCCAGCGAGATTCCTTCGATTTGTTCGGAAATGAAGATCCAATTTCATCATTGGAAAAGGTGTCGAGTTGCTGGAAATTTCCCGCTCGAATCGATTTGCGCTTATCGAATTTCAATGCAAGGGAGCTGCTATTTCAATCGCCCTTCTGAAACCACCTTCTCCGACTCCATTTGCTTATCTCGCTCTAATTCACAGGTTATGTGACGAGGCGTTAGAAAGCTTTTTTTTTTTTTAATTGGGAGGAAATTACCTAAAGGTTAATTGAACCCTAATGAGCTAAATTCTTGTTATAGAACTTGTAACATATTCGCTCTCCCGCTCGCACGACAGTGTTTCATTGAGTTTCTCTTGTTTATATCTTTTCAGAGAAGGAAGGCAAATGGAATGGTCCGTTTTTCTTCATCCAAGGGGCCGATCCCCAGTTCGGGATGATTGAGTCGTTTATCAACAGGAGTCCCATACCTTCTTGGATCAGGGAGGTGGAACTCTCCCGTACCGCTGTTACCGCCATCAACCGCATGGAGCCTCGGCCTAAGTTCTTCATCATTTGCGGCGATCTTCTCGATGCATGGCCAGGTAACGCACATTTTTTTTACTATAATTTGTATGCATTTTTAAATATTTTACGATAAGCCAAGGGATTTCATTTATTAGGGTTTTCAGGAAGGAATCACCATGCCCTCAGTTTAAAACTTTATAGCCCGTGTTTATAATGAAAATGAATCTACTGAAAGAAGGCGACAACCGCACTTCTTTCGGAGTTCCAACCAATTTGAAATTTTCAGAAGTCGCCCCGAATACGTAGCCAATCAGCTATGAGTGACCATCTCTCCAGTCCAGAATCCTACCGAACTATCCCACATCTGCCAATCAAGTCGACCATATTGAATTTCTCCGATAATATGTTCTCCGTGCAGGTTTGCCTCGATTTCTTTACACGATGTCAAGGAAGCAACATGGACTGGGTGAAAGAACTGAGTTTGGCCTAGAACCCCCCCCCCCTTTGTTTGCGAATAGCAACTGAGCACATGGAAGAAGTAGAATGGGAAGCGAAGCACTAGCTTAAAGTGTTTTATCATAAGTACACTAGTGCACTAAACGAATGGGTTGAAACTATGGTTTCGGTTTCACTATTAAAACGTAGAAAAACGTTAATTAACATTATTTTGCTTTAAATAATATTAATTAATAATTAACATTATTCCCTCATTAAGATACGTCAGTGTTCCTCCTGCTTGGAAATTCCCCTAGTAAACATTAGACGTTGTCCATCTAACACCCGACGTCACTGCTGATTCTCTGCGCATGCCGCTGGACTTCAAATTTTTCAGTACGCAGCAACAACCGACCAAATGGATTGATGACGGATGCCTTCGATCTCTCGCAAGTTTGTAATTTCCAAACAATGTTCAGTGAACAACAGCATAACTGATGTAGGAAATAAAATTGAGTGTCAACTATTAAAAAAAAAACCCAAAAAAAACCCTAGTGCAAAATATTCTTTAGCGATAGTATAAAATCTGTGAAGTAGCGCCCTCTGAATATCTGAGCAACATCTACGGGGAACTGACGTCATTCAAGAAATTGAGCTAGTTAATAATTCACATCATACCTTTCAGTATTTCGTCGTTCTCGATCAGTAGTCAAAGAATATGATAAAATAATTAATAACTCTGAGCTTCCTGTACAAAGATTTTCCAATTGGGAAGCAACGCCTGAAATCCAGACATCCGCCCATGGCTATGGCAGAAAAACTTGCCAAATCAAACTTTAATGCCAAAGACATCTAGTCGCGAAGATGGCTCCAAGATGCATCTCCTGAGTGGCATCAGGTTTTAGATGTGAATTCATCTCCACATGGTTTTGGGCTACCTCGCCACATTTGGACAAAAGTAAATAGGGTTCTCACAAGTCATGGGCGATGCAACGACTCGTTTTTCAAATGGGAACATGTCAATCCCCGGTATGTGATTGCCACATTGGCAACCAAACAAATCGTCATATCACTACTGAATGCCCCATTCGCACATACTCTGGACCCCACTTTGATTTCATAGTACTTCCTCCAGAAATAGTCCAATGGTTAATTGGGCTCGACGTCATGCTGTGATATTCTGTATTGCTTTTTATTTTGTAGATGTATGCATTCTATCTACATTGGTGTAGTTTATGTTAATGACTCGTGTTTGACAAGCCGATGTAATGTTATTCATATTTTTATATTTTATATTTGTACATATACAGAGTGTTTGAAAAAAATAATCATACCGTTACCATTACTTTACTCTCCCACATAATTGGGCAGCACAAAAGTTTCCGCATATTTTATTTGAAAAAAAGTAAAGAATTGAGTTAATAAACAAATACAATACACTGACCTAAGGAATCTGTGGATGTTTGTATCAAAGAAAGAGAGGAAGGAAACTCCACTTGTCCACAAAAGAAGTTTAATATATATCATATAAGTATACATTTCGGCACTTTCTTCCTCTCCTCTCTTTCTTTGTTAAAGAATTGAGATTTTGCAGGTAAAATATGATTTGGTAATATGGAACCAACCAGCCTTCATTAATGTTAAAGTAAGCCTGATGAAGGCGTGAAATAAAGTCGAAACTGCTTATTTCCATAATATGAAATCATGTTGTACCTGCAAAACCTCAATTCTTTGTCAGAAAATGAGAAAATTTCATCGAGGCAGAGAAGAGAACGACGGAAATGAGCAGACTTTAAGTAGTAATTATCACAGAGCCAAACCATGTTATACAAAAGGAATTGTGCCAGCAGTAGGAAATTAAAAAAACTCACAAGCTCTTCCCATTTCCTGTTCGAAACCGAAACTACTACAGTAGCCCCATCTGTATGACTGAGCAACCCTCGCATGCCAGGAGTCGTAAAACACATTACAGGAAATAGAAGCTAATGCCAAGTCTCATTTTACAAACGACTCTATGCTAACACTTCTCGGAATTTTAACACGTGCGGCTTTGTAACGCCTGGATAACGCCTGGAATGCGGGCGGTTGTTACACACCTGAAAGACGCCGATTCTGCAATAGCCTTAAGTAGTGATAGTGAAAGCGCAATTACAGGTCGGGCACCCGAGCTCGCAGGTCAGTAATTCCTCCTTTAAGAAAGCTGATGAAAATTTAAAATGTCTGGTGCGTAGCTCCAATATTCAATTATAACTTTATTATCTCATTCTCGTTAATTTTTTGGATTTTAGAAACTTTTTTTTTTTTTCATTCTTCCAAAATATCTAAATCGGAAACCGAAATGTACGTTATGGTTATGGAAGTTCTGGTTATATGTTGATAGCAGCGAGTTTAACTTTTATTTTAAAAAAAATTTCTAACTTGTTGCAACATTTATCTTCACACTGTTTACTGATAACGCTATCATACAACATGCAAGACCAGGCAGCGATGCGTTTGTGGGCTCGAAAGGTCGCAATTTTCCCTCGAAATTGATCGGCAAATGTCACGCTCTGTATACATACAAGCCCTGTCAACGTATACAAATTTCGCTCTGTTTGGATTATGAAATAGAGGGGGTTGATTATGTGAAACTCTCGAGCGAGAGTTGAAAAGAGAAAAGTTTCTGGTTGTCGGTATAATGACGGTCTTGCATTGTACGAAGTCAAAATGTAATGCGTTTTGAAAGTGAAGACAGTGAGTCGTCTTAAGGTATGCCGCTTATTCAGCTACGGATAAATAAATCTATGCGCTTGTTCATTGCACGGTAAAATAACGGAGACAAACATTTTTAATCATACTGATCACTGGACAATCAAATTCAAAAACAGCAACGATAAATAATGTTAGTGGTGTTTGATAATATCGGTGAGTTTTCTAAATTTCAAAGTGGCCTCGCACTCTTGGCACAGCGATTGCTTCAGTGACTCCCGAACTTTTGTGGGGCTTAGTACAGACTCCGACATCCAAAATGAACCAAATACGAGGGGAGTTCAATAAGTGATGCAACACATTTTTTTCTGAAAAAGGGGGTTGTTTTATTCAGCATTCAAATACACCATGTTATTCCCCAATCTTTTAGCTACACAACACTATTTTTCAACATAATCTCCATTCAATGCTACGGCTTTACGCCACCTTGAAGTGAGGGCATGTACACCTGCACGGTTCCATTCCACTGGTTGATGTCGGAGCCAACGTCGTGCTGCATCAATAACTGCTTCATCATCCGCGTAGTGCGTCCCACGGATTGCGTTTTTCATTGGGCCAAACAGATGAAAATCCGTCGATCTGCTCGAATGAGAGTGTTCGCATGTTCCGACATTGCAGGAGTCAGAGCTGTGCACGGCCGGCCAGCTCCGGGAGATCAGACAGTTTTGCTTGACCTTGCGGCGATGATGACACACGCTTTGCCCAACGACTCACCGTGCTTTTGTCCACTGCCAGATCACCGTAGACATTCTGCAAGCGCCTATGAATATCTGAGATGCCCTGGTTTTCCGCCAAAAGAAACTCAATCACTGCCCGTTGTTTGGAACGCACCTCCATTGTAGACGCCACTTTAACAGCTCACTATAGCGCTGTCACATATCGGACGTCAATGAAACTTTACGAGACGAAGCGGAAATGTTTGAAAATGTTCCACAAGAAATGTCCAGTTTTTTCAACCAAAATTGGCCGAGAAAAAAAATGTGTTGCATTCCTTATTGAACTCCCCTCGTACATGTACTGTAATCCATCGTATTAAGATATGGGCTATTCTTAGGATGTGATGAAATCGGGAAAATTGGTCTTGCACCATTCCTGCATTGTTTTCGCTTTGTGGGCCCTGCTGAGTCTTGCTGAAAGGTCCACGTTTCATAGCGGAAGTGCTACTGAGCCCACATTATTATCATTGCCTCCAATATGTTACGGCGGTACACATCTCTGTTGAATTTGATCTATCCATCCACGAAGACAAAGAATATCTTGCCGCTGATGCAAATTGTGCGCCAGATCAGGATGGACTGTGGTTTAGACGATGTTCGATGACGGATGATTCTCTAGGAGCCTCTGTAAACCAAATCAGTTTTCGTGGGCTTTAAAAAAATAATAAATTAAAATATGGGAAAGAAACTACTAACACCGAAGAAAGGGCGAATCCAACATGGGTAGGGGGAACATCACGTGATAGTATGCTAAAGTTATATAACGAGACATTAACAATTTAACTTCATTATTTTGCCGTATCCTGTATTAGCAAACGGATTAGACTTACAAGGGAACAATCCGAGCTTATATCTCAAGTTTCACCCCAAGTTTAAATATGTTACTCATCTAAAGCTATTATTGGTGCTTGCAAAATAAGAAATCGTATTATTCAAAACAAATCGCGAAAAACGAAAAAATTTGATCGTACATAGTCAATGCAAATTTTTTCGTTTTTGCGGTTTTTTTTTGAATATCGGGTTTTCTTATTTTGCAAGCATCAGTAGTAGCTTTAAGTGAGTAACATGTTTCAATTTGGTGTGAAACTGTGAGATACAAGTTCGATGTTTCCTTCTTAGAACAAGGCGATTGTTAGAATGAATTTATAAAGGTTTGATGAATAGGTGTGGTATCCATAGTGATATCCTGCATAAATTTCAAAGTTAACATCTCGATTAGGTATTTTGCTCATATAAACGTATGTTGGAAACATTCTAGAGTAGTAGTTTAACTCAAATTGGCTTGATTAATTCAAGAAATAGGATAGGAGAGATATATGGGTGATATTAAACATGCCTGATATTTAAAGAAGGGATTCCGATAAGTTGTTGAATGCTCATCAAGGGTCTATCTTGAAATTAGTTAGATATGAATTATTGAATGCTGGGTTTTTATAATAACCTTTTATATTATTTAAGACATGTTTTTGGAATGGTGCTGGTCGTCTGTTGCAATGTAAAGCTTGTATGCGTGGACACGTTTGAAACCAATGTAGAATGAGGATGTTAATCTCTCGTACGATTCTCCTATTTGTTTCAGGATTGTTCGATAAGAGCTTTGTGCAACGCTGGATACATGTATTTCTTTGTAACAGTCCCTGTCGGAGCGGAAGCATGTCATGGCGCAATAGCGTCTTGGGGGAAATGTCCTCATTTCTGAAAAAAAAAACTGCCACATATTCGAAACTGTTTGAGTGCCTAAAACGTTTATGGAATGATGTCAGTTTCATTTATCGTGTCATGAATCTCATGAAAGGGTTCCAACCACACAACAAGAAACATTCTCACACTGAGACTCCATCACTATAAGAATTTCATGATAAGAACATTATGCTTGGGTAAAAGAGGTTCACCTGGCATTCGTGAGATCTAAGTAAGTCCCTCGGGCTGGATAGAGAGTATAATGGGGCTCATCACTCCATCGGGCCCTTTCCGATTACATTACAGTTCCAGACGCCACAAGGGTATGGGTATCTTGTTGGGTAATGAGATGACTGGTTTGTGTGTACCCACTGATCCAAGGATATCGAGACCTTTAATTCCTTTTGGTAGGGTATTTTCTTGCACCGTAGAGTGTTGTATGTCTAAAGCAGAGCTTATGTAAATTTTCAGATTTCCATAGCATCTTTTAAAATTGATTTTTAGTATTGCGCATCTTTAATAGCATGATCTTTAAATTTTTTGGTAAAAATGTTTGTAGGTAGAAAGCTCTCCAACGTACTTAAGAAAACGTTGTCCAATTTTTTTCTTGTAATAATCCATATTCTTAAGGACGCAAAGAAATGAACTCGCTGCGCTCGACCACTTAATCAACATTCTGTCTAATAAACCTTTTGCAAACATAAGCATTTGATCCGAGAGGCAAGAGAGCGAAAAGCTTTCTCCTTTGCCGTTCTTTTGCGTGGCATTTTGTGAGAGCCTGATTAATTAGTGGTTGCACCGTGTCACTGCTTTGATCAGATTAAAAATAAAAAAAAAATAAAAAACGGGAGGCGCCCTCTTTCACTTGATAAATGGAGAAATATTATTCCTTCTGGCATTATTGGCTCCAGGATGGGACCGGGTGGGTCTCCGGTGGACTTCTCATTAGCGCCGAGATAAATGAGATCTCCCGAGTATTTCTCCCAAAGACGATGCCTTCTTGTTTACCCCGTCAGCACGTTCGTTTCGTCGCGTAAAATGCCTTTTGGATGGTGGTGGTTTCTGGACGATATCGATTCCGTGAATAACAAGGAGAAATTTAAAAAGGGAGAAATTTAGTTTTAAATAGACGTTGTTGCCATGATAACGTTGTGGAAACTGTGGAAAGTTTTGCCCAGCACGGATTCTCCTTTTGTCACCCTAGGGATGCTCTCATTAAGGGGCATTAAGTTTTAATTTATAGCATAAACGTTTTTGTAATTGGAGAATTTTGAGATCTAAGAATAAGACTAAAAATGACCAAATGCTTGTCCTGCTTTTGATCGGATTTCTTTGTATTAAGAACAAAGTTTCCCCCACGCTTGTCCATGTCATTATTCAGGACATTAATTAGCATTCTGCAATATTTACTACAGTTAATTAACAGACGAGGAAGGATTTAGTTTTAGATATGATCATAAAGTTAGATGCCCTGTAAGCTGACCAAAAATAAATTACCATTCATGAATTAAAATAAATTTATTTCTTTGCGAGCATTTTGTGATTACCAAAGATTCTCTCAACTTTGTAAGGCTCTGCAACCAAACAACATTGAGAATCATTCTAAGAATCGTTGTCAAGAGGAAATTCTAAAGTTTTATTTGGATTCCGAGTAGAAAGTCGGGCTTCTCGTTCTAGTCACATTGAACATTTATGAATTTGTATTCAAAATGAAACTTTAAAATGTAATCTTTGAAGTGATTGTAAAATTCTTGGCATATAACAGATATGTCCTCAGTTTTCTGATCGCTCCTATTCACGGCTTAGCTATACTTTTCGTTATTTCGTCTCCATGCGATATGCTTAACTGACGATTCGGAATGTTTTATTCTGAGAATTTTCGAGTTTTCGTTTATTCCAAATGTTAATATAGAGGTTGGATATAAAAATGAGCCCCCCCCCATTTTATTTTCGTAACCGAAGCAGATATGTCAATTTTGATGAATCCCATGAATAGGAAGTTGTGGGTGACCTATCCCATGGTGCACTTTTCATCATACCAAATATGCAAATTAGGACACATTCAAGTCTATCTTAAAAACCGTAACAGATACATGAAAAATTCTAATTGAAGACTTGTTCAGCATGGAATTTCAAAAAACAAACAAAAATTTCCAAAATCCGATGAACGGATCACCAACAATCCAAACCAGAAGATTATGTTGACCATCGTGGAACTGTTCTGTCTTGTGTATGCTGACAAATGCCTTTTATTTGCTTTTCCTCATGAAAGTGAATGTTATTATGGTAACTTTTGGTATTTTCTTGATTTGCATGTTGAACATTCAAATGTCTTTGTGAAATGCATAAGGAAGTAACTAATAAATTCAACATGTGATTGCTGGTGATTCGTTCATTGGATTTTGGAATATTTTTTTTTTGTTTTGTTCGGAATTCCATGCTGAGCAAGTCTTCAATTGGAATTATTCGTGTATCTGTTACGGTTTTTAAGATAGGATTTGAATATCCTAAATTGCATATTTGGGATGATGAAAAGGTCACCCAAAACTTTCTATTGATTGGTTTCATCAAAATTGACATATCTGCTTCGGTTACGAAAATTTTAAAAAAAGCGGGGGGGGGGGGGGTATTTTTGTATCCACCCTGTATAAGATATTTTAACCTTTAGGATCAAAAATTCTTCAGATGGCAAATTACTAAAAAACTGAGTATTTTAATATAGTGAACCGATGGTCCAAATTGCCTATTTCAGGCCTTACGAGATCTTGAACGAATAATACGTGTACGGATATGGCTGCAAGATGACGATGCGCCTACTAACTTCTATGTTATGCCCGCAACCCTACCTGGAAACACATTCCTTAATCATTGGATTAGAAGGGGAGGTCTTGTTCATGGCCAGTGCGACCGCCCTATTTCACTCCTCTAGAAACATATTAAGTAGTTAGTATGTGAAACCTAAGTAAATACAATCTCTTGCTATTACTGCATTCCAGGTCCATATATATCCCGTCTCCTTATACAGGGCAGGTTAAAATGATGAACCCGATTTCAGCAGTTTACTTTGTGAAATCTAATGAACATATGGTAGTATTCTGAGACATGAGTTATGAAAGTAAACGTTCAAAGTTTAATTCAAACGCATCACATCACAGGTGTTTAATGTGAGCGCCTCGCCAAAAGCTGAATGAGATGGTGTGTTGTGAATCTAACCAATTCAGAATCTCAAAAAAATTAATTTATTGTTGACCTGTATGTACCCAGCACATTAAAAGCACTCTGAAGTAAAGAAATCGAATTAAAAAACCTTAGTCTATCTCCTGCAAAACCTTTCGTAGCATGTCGCGATCAATATCAGCTACCGATCTTGGCGGTAGAAAGTGAAAACACTACGTGGAAAGTAAAACTGTGAAAGTTAACCTTTCGATGCACATGTCTCAAACTACGATACGCTCATTAGTCATCACAGAATAAATGGCTGAAATCGGTTCCATCATTTGGACTTGTATTGTTCACTAGGGATACTTGAAGGAGTGCTACTAAATTTCAGACGCCGTTGTAATGCATATACTGGTGGGCGCCGCTTTGAACAATTTCTAGGAGCTGTAAGCTGTACTATGAGGTGTAAGTCGTTTATGAATAAAAAAATTGTTTGTTCTGAAAACGAAAGCATCTTGCAAAAACGTTCATCATATTATACGTTCAAGATCCCGTGGTGTATTTTTTTTTCTTGTAATTTTGTGTGTAAAATTTAATAATAAGACCGGTTTTTCCCTTCCTCCATTTTTCTAGTAACCCAGGAAGAAATTCGTTGGCAACAGGAAAGAGACTTCAAAAATGTGTTCGGTGAACTTCACCCGGACATACCATTAGTATGCCTGTGCGGTAACCATGACGTCGGCAACGTCCCAACGAAGGAGGCCGTCGAGCGCTACCGCTCCTCCTTCGGCGACGACTTCTTCTCGTTCTGGGCCGGCGGCGTCTTCTGCATTGTCCTCAATTCCCAATACTTTACACCGGATGTTTCACAGGTAAAAACAACTATTGGAAAAGAGTAAGAAATAATTAATGATTATGCTCTACATAGGACAATGTTTAAGCTTTGTTACAAATTACTTATTGAGGATCAACAAAAGAATAGTGGAATGAATTTCGTCCCATATGTTTTCATTATTTACATTTAGCACTGTTTTCAGTAATTTTTTTTTTTACTTTAAAATAACAACTAAAAAAATAAAAATTAAGAAAACACTTTTCCACGAATTAATTTTAAATTTGTGGAAAAGTGTTTTCATAATTTTTATTGTTTTTTACATCCACAGTTTCGTGACCTGATTACTTTATGAACAACTGAAAACTTTTCGTCTCTTGTCAAGAGATCCCTTGATGCAATCCACTGGACTACATTTACAGATGGGGTTATGAACAAACCTTGTAGTAAGATCCAAGGAGATTATCTAAGTAAAATTCAGCCATTAATCTAGACCTAATTTTGCTCTCGGATCCACCGAATCGATCAATGGACAAAATGAACATAGGTCCGAATTTGAACGATAACTGAGATTTGAACAGAAATAAAAATGCTGCCACCGAGATCAACAAGTTAATAATTCAGGTTCTATAATACACAGGATAATGAAGTTTGGGAGAGTAATAGCGTACATAAAACTGTGTATATTGTTAAAATTTGATCGAATTCCAAGGAGTAGTTTCCGAATTGCGCATTTTATAGCGTAAAAGTGCTCACATGCGAGTACTAACCAGCATGTTTTACGATGTTGACTGCCTAACTCGGAAACCGTTGTTGGAATTCGATCAAATTGTTTTGTTTACCCTGTTATTCCCCCAAAATTCATCATCCTAGATATCATATAACCTGAGTTCTTAATTTGTTGATCTTGGTGGCGGCATTTTTATTTCTGTTCACATCTCTAGCGTTCAAATTCGGACCTATGTTCATATGAACTTTTTTGCTTAGAATCCCCCACACTATCCCCTAAAAGTTTGTACGTTGAGTTTCAAATACACCATATTGCCATTAATGACCGAACACTTTCGAATTTAGACGTTTTGTCGAATATCTAGAAAAATACTTGACGAATTATCCTGAAATTTCAGGGGTGTAAAAAGGATGTTACACCTCGTATATTTCAGCGAAGGTTATCTCCCGAAGGCAAATAGGGGGACCAGCAAAGAAGTGAACCAAAAAAAATAACGTTTGGAATCACCCTGTAAAAAATAATGCTTGAAATGCATTGTAGCTGTAGCATATGCTTAAGAGGCTTGTTTTACTTTTGTGTGTTCATTTGTATGAGAATAGCACGTAAATTCATGGAGATATAAAGGTTTCTTTAAAAAGGTCGAAATGTTTTCGTAAGTTTTTTGTTTATAACACGCAAGATTTTCAACCCAATGCAATGCCATTTGCAGAAAACTTGACAAACTACAGTACAGACAACACCCTGCAATCAGAATAGAAAAATATTAAATATTTTATGAGCATTTTTACTAAATAATGTTTAACTGCGCATGCGCATGCATTATTAATTTGTCTTTTGCATAATTTTTTAGCCAAATGTATAGAGCTACTCTTATAAAAAGCCCA
>JAHWFO010018671.1:2572632-2662792 GCA_023313115.1 Rhysida immarginata | reverse complement strand
CTTCTCCTTACGCTGACATGAAAAAATATTGACTTCATACCAGCGTAAGAAGAAATTGATACTGGTGTCCGATCCAAAAATAAAAGTTTGGAGAAAGCCCCTTATCGTTTTGTTTATTTTTGAGAGCAACTGAAATTCAACTCATTCTATCGGCGATATCTTTCTCAATTTTCACGATATTTGCTTGGGCTTTTTATAAGAGTAGCTCTATACATTTGGCTAATAAATTAGGCAAAAGCCAATTTAGTAATGCATGCGCATGCGCAGTTAAACCATTATTTAGTAAAAATGCCGATAAAATATTTAATATTTTTCTATTCTGATTGCAGGGTGTTGTCTGTACTGTAGTTTGTCAAGTTTTCTGTAAATGGCATTGCATTGGGTTGAAAATCTTGCGTGTTATAAACAAAAAACTTACGAAAACATTTCGACCTTTTTAAAGAAACCTTTATATCTCCATGAATATACGTACTATTCTCAAGCAAATGAACACAGAAAAGTAAAACAAGCCTCTTAAGCATATGCTACAGCTACAATGCATTTCAAGCATTATTTTTTACAGGGTGATTCCAAATATTATTTTTTTGGTTCACTTCTTTGCTGGTCCCCTATTTGCCTTCGGGAGAAAACCTTCGCTGAAATATATGAGGTGTAGCATCCTTTTTACACCCCTGAAATTTCAGGATAATTCGTCAAGTATTTTTCTAGATATTCGACAAAACGTCTAAAATCGAAAGTGTCCGGTCATTAATGGCAATATGGTGTATGTCTGGTACATGAAAAAAATAATCAAGTTCTATGCTCTGTTCAACGAAAGTAAAAATGGGCGTGTCTAATTAAATTCCCAATTTCAATTGTTAGATATTGTTGCTAAATAAAATTAACAATGTTTAACAATTGAAATTTTAACTGGACACGCCCACTTTTTCTTTCGTT
The DNA here is from genome assembly GCA_023313115.1 of Rhysida immarginata. Taxonomy (NCBI): domain Eukaryota; kingdom Metazoa; phylum Arthropoda; class Chilopoda; order Scolopendromorpha; family Scolopendridae; genus Rhysida; species Rhysida immarginata. The sequence goes on along the minus strand of JAHWFO010018671.1, from coordinate 2,661,856 downwards.
GGACAGAGTATAATGTCTGGTGCGTGATAGTGCGAACGGTATGTTTGTACAACTGTTTTTTTAATCTAATTTTTTAAAAACTAGTTGTGTTTTAAAATTAGTGCTGATAGTGCGTATGTAGTAAAACATGTGTCGGAGTGACGAATTATGGGTAGAAACTCATGGAATGGTGAGATGCTTTGCAATGAATCATGGGAAACAACTACTTCTAAGTCTGAAAAATCTCGTTTGGTGAACTGGTTTCCGAAAAAACTAGTTTTAAAAATGTTACTTGTGTCCGCACTATTAGGGATAAAACTAGTTTGTTGATAAACAATTAGTTTCTTACGCCTACTGCGTACGTAGTATATGACAATGTTTGATTTGTACCTCGACAATATATAAATATTGAAATTGGTAATGATTTGATGAAAAATGAAAGGAAACGTTCTGCAACCTGGTTTCGAACCAGAGATTACGAATACCTCGATCGTCGCCTCTATCTGCAAGAATTGTTTTTTACTTACTGCAAGAATTAAGAAGAAAGTTTCTATATAGGAAAGAAAAACATTTTCCACAAAAAAGTAAAAAAAAAAAAATAATAAATAAATAAACATGCGAGATATAAAAGGGGGGGGGGTATTCCTTCCTATACTTGCGTACGTTAAGTTGGAGCATTATCCCCATTTATTTGTTACTTTTCTTATAGTAATGTTTATTTTATTTTCTCCTGGATTGGTTTGACTGGTAAAATTATTTAAATAATTTTCCGGAAATTTTTATATTCGGAAGGAAAGTTTTTATGTGTACTCTTCCCAGAATTAAATTAATATTAAAAATCTAATTCTAAGTAAATATATTATTCTCAACTTAATTTGGAGATTTTTTTATCTAATTCACATTTTGACAATGGAAGAATATACACACGAGGTTTAAGATATCAGAATGTCATGTGGATACACGAGGTTTTTTAATTAATTAAATTATCTTCATAAGTTGCGAAATTATAATCGAAAAAAAAACAACTTAATGTTATCATTATCCGCGAGTATTTTTCTTTGGTTTGTAGGTAAGTGTCTATACCGTTTTATTCAGTTATTTTGCAATGGTCGTCAAAGTTTCACATTTGATTTTCATGTTCTTATCCAGGTATTGCTAAATATATCCAGGGGATATTTTCTTCTAAATGCTGAAAGTTATTTCTTGAGCCTTTTACCGTCGATAAGGAAAAGTTTGTTTAATGCTTCATTTACATGAAAATGTGTTTTTTAATTGCAGTTTCTAAGATTTCCGGTATGAGAAGTATGCTTAAGGTTTGGTGGAGAGGACAGGTCTAGATGAGCAGAGCGAAAGTGAGAAATGAAATCGTAAATCCGAAGGGATCTGTTGCTGATGGGAAAAAGGGGATCACGTGATGCTTCCCAGACTCGGAAAGAGCACCAGTCGCCCGTGGGAATGTGACTGGCGGCGAGAATGACCCTCAGAAAATGAGGGAAGATTTTCAGGAATTATCTCCGCACAGAGGAAGAAAAGTTCGCCTTTCTCTGTTGTCTTTCCTTTTCCATTATAAGCGCCTGTCGCTATTCATTTTTCAAGAACATACAAGATAATTGATAGAAAAGACGAGGTCCGCCAAACTCAGTATAAAGGCAGCGATCCTTCATAATGGTAATAGATATCTGCCAATTTCAATAAGACATTCAGTTCACAAAAAAAGAGATTTAATGAAACTGTGCGATTTTGCCAGCTTTTCCATCTGGTTCAGTACAGGTGGAATTTTTTTTCAGATGTGAAAGTAATAGGATTATTAAATGGTTTACAATAAGATGATAAGAACTAGTGTTGCTTTCTATGCACGTGGAACAGTCGGTACAAGAAAGAATGGCTTAAGAGTGGCCTAAGCGAAACACAATGTTTCCATCTCGTTTTTGAGTTGTTTTATTGTGTTCTTAATTGTAATACGGAACAATTTTGTAATTGGGAATTGGTCCGACTCTATTATAAATGTGATAAATTTTGTATATGTCCTTATTTGGATAATCAATATATAACCCACCTTCAAATTCAAATTCATTGCCTTTAGCTGAATTTACATATGTGTTTGTATCCAAGATAGGAGGGAGATAACAGACTTCAACGTATATTTCAGGTAAAATAAGTTTGTGTTAATAAAGGGTGATCTGAAACTCTGAAGATTCTTAAAAAAATATATTTTCCTCCCTTGCATATTAAAATGAGGCTAATGACTGTATTTGTGAAAGTACTGTTCAGAGAAGGAGGTACTGCGTACTGGAGGACAAAGTTTCCTAAAATCGGTGAGGCAGAAAGTAAAGAGGTCTTTACTGGTCCCCAAATAAGAGAAATTCTGCAGGATCCACATTTTCATTTCTTAATGGAAAAGCGGTTTGTGGGAAGGTGGAAACGCAGGTGTTGGCAGATATCTTTGTTCCTTAGTGAAGGAAACCTGAAAAATGAATGCAAAAGGAGGTCAAATATGTTTTTCTGAAATTATTCTTGAATACAGGATGGTTATAAATTAACTGATCTTATCCAGACCCCTCTAGAACAGTTCTACTCATCGGATTTTCATAAACTAGTGTATATACGTCATATGGACCATCGGCGAGGCCTATGAGAAAGACAGGCCCTGTCGCTGAAAAGTCATTTGACCATCCGGGGTCTAAACAGAAATTCAACTTTCATTGTCTTCATCTTGGATGCTACGCGTCCACTTCCAAAATATCCTAGTTATTTAAGTTCTAGAACTTAAGAATCAGGTTGTTTTTTTTAAACTCAAACCTTTTATGGTGTCCACTGCAGAGGAAAAATAAACTAGTTTATTATGATGTCTTTTTCATGTTCTCGCGTCAGCCTCGTCATATTGTCCATTTTGTGACATCATGGCGCCTTTGATTGAAATTGGCCGTCGGGCGCTGCTTACGATGTTTTCAATGACTATAAAACATGTTTTCAAAAGCTAAACGTCTTCGGCCCGTATTATGCAAGAGGCCCGGTGATGAATTTATGATTTCTTTTTCTATATTAATTTCTAAACACACAACAAAATAGGGTCCCAGCAAAATGTTTGCCTAAGGAATCTGCCGCCATTTAAAACGAAGATGACTCATTTGTCATCAGTTATGACGTCAATAACTAAGATACTGTTCCCTAATCTTTTTTATCTAGGTTAAATAATCAGGTTTTCTAGATAACTGAGATCTTTTATAATGGACACTTACAGATAACCTGGATTTTAAAGTTCAAGAACTGAAATAACTAGGTTATTTCTGCCAGTGGACGCGTAGCAATAGCGTTATTTACTTGGAAACAATGAAGGTTGTATTGTTGCTCAGACCCTGACGGTCAAGTGACTTTTGAGTACCAAAGCGTATCTTTCTCGTAGGCTTTGGAGTATAGGGAAGAGATGTTTGCAACAAAAAATTAGTTCAAATTTTGACCACCACGGGAAATTGCAGCGCTTCTGTCAGGAAATTTCCGGTACCGTGAACAAGTTCAACCGCAAGTTAACACAGCTGTCTTCATGCATGATGGCATACCTCTCCACATTGGAATCGACCTCAGTGGCTCAGTGGTTGCGTGATCGCCTCTGGTGCTGAGGACGACGAAGATTTTTTCAGGGGGAAATCCTGAGCTCACGCACTTTCTTCGGAAGGGAAGTAAAGTCGTTGATCCGTGTAGTAGTTTGCTGGCTGCACGTTGATACGAGGCAAGATTTGCGGCCTCTATAACGTCGTCCTGATATGACCGTAGTAGTAGTTGAAAGGGACGTTAATACCAATCTAATCAAACCAAACCAATCCACATTGGACGACAAGACAAAAAACTGCTTCGCTCGAAGTTGGAGCTTTTCTGGTTGTCTGGCCACCTCGTTCCACGGACTTAAATCCCTGTCATTTCTGGCTGTTAGGCTTCCTGAAGTTCGTGCTTATAGAAGAGGAATTAAAACTCCGCAAAACTCTGCCTAAGTTGAAAGCCAGCCTTACAGGCCATGTTGCTGAAATTCCTCGAAATTGTTTGTATCACGCGCATTGCCCCCGAAAAGTACGTACATACGTGAATTAAATGTTTTTTGTGGAATAGTGTTTTCTCGCTGGTTGTCTGATCCAGGTATATTGTATCGGTCTCGGTGGCTCAGTGGTTGCGTGATCGCCTCTGATGCCCGAGGACGATGAGAATTTTTCAGGGGGAAATCCTGAGATCACGCACTTCCTTCGGAAGGGAAGTAAAGCCGTTGTTCCGTGTAGCCTAGTCGTTTGCCGGTTGCACGTTAAAGAACCCTTGCGAGGCAAAATTTGCGGCCCCTATAACGCCGTCCTGATATGATCATAGTAGTTGAAAGGGACGTTAATACCAACCAAACCAAACCAACCAACCAACCAACCAAACCAAACCAAACCAAACCAACCAACCAACGCACGTTATTGTCCACAGGTTCCGGCACTTTGTCCGAAGTTTATCCTCTAGATCCTTTTCTCATTTTTGAGAATATATTTTCACATCATTCTCCTCCATGAAAGCCAAAATCACACAATTTCATTTAGGGAGCAGAAGAAAAGTATATATTTGTTCTACATGTATTTCCGTGTGCTTTTATTTTTCTTTGGTACATGACGATAAAACTCCATTTCCATTATGATGCTGTTTGATTTGAATTGTTTTTCAGTCAAATGTTTTACTTTATCAAAACCAGTTGTTGAGAGCGAATAGAAAGGGCGCGATGAATAATACGAATTTTATTTTGGTTTTTCGAAAAGCTGCATCATGAAAAATGGCAAAAGCCGAGAGAGAGAAACGTTAAGTGAAATCGATGGAAAGCAAACAGGTTTAAGTAAATCATTACAAGGGTGTTCCTCGTCGTCGCCGTCTTTTTTCCTAATAAGAAACGTAAATAGAATTAAATGAATTAGATTGCTCACATGCACTTAAAACCGCATTTCGAATTTTCAGCGCCATATTTTTTTAAGCGGAGCGGCTGCAAAGGATTGGTGCATTTATTTTTCAGGACTGAGCATTCCATTTTATTTCTTTAATGAGTCATGGCGCTAATGAGAAATTCATGTTGAAATTTCAAGTTTATGTCAAGTCCAGTATTAGCATTTAGTAAAGTACATGATTTCAATTGCTGCATTGTTTTCTTATGCTGAACTTCATTCGAAGAAAAAAGCCCTACACGGATGCAGATTTGCGCCGTTAGGAAGAGCAATTGTCAAAGTTTAAGATGCACTATTCTTAGACCTTCAGTAACCACGCGGACTCAGTATCAACACGATAATCAAATTTCTCCCAAAATCGACGAAGTTTGTCCGTCGCGGCGGCCTGCGGTACGAGTGTTATCCGAACACGAAATTGCTGGAGGAATGTAGGCAATAATGGTACGAAAATGTTGCCCTTAAGGAATCCCGAAAGGAAATAAATCCTTTAGAAGGAATGAATTCCTCAATGGGGTTCTTTCACAGTGCTGAATTGCTACAAATGTGGACGCTCACCTTCTCCAAAATGATCACCCTTTTCGCAGGACCTCAAGCCATGCGATTATTTCCTTCGTTCAAGACAACGTTTGCACACCACCTTTCCCCACAACCCTCCAGGATCTTTGTGTTCGGATAACACGTTCACTACAGACTGTAACGCCGGTCATGCTTTGTCGGGTATGGAAAAATTTGATTTTCGTGTTGATAGTGATCCGTGGACCAAGCGTACACTCGTGTCAAACTTTTGCTCTTCCAAGTTGCACCCGTTAGGGCGGGTAATTGCTATTTTATTCGTTATGAAACTCCACCCTATACAGGGTGATTCAGAAAGGTAGGTGAAGAATGAAATACTATGTACAGTTTGTAGCGGGGAACAAAATTTTTCCTATAAACATGGGTCCGGAAATGCATCCTTACAAAATGCAACTTGTACGAGGTAGGAATGACATTACAGTAGGTGTTCAAAATGCCGGCCTTGAGCCTCGATGCAGGTGTTTAGTCTGCGGATGAGATTCTCGCGAACTTTGGTGAAGAATGGATGTGGGTGATCACGGTCTGGAAAACGCTGTTGGTAAATCCTTTCCGCTTCAGTAGCATTACCCTGTGCCTCGCCGTAGACGAGATGCATGTCCGCCAGCTCCGCATTAGTCAAGCGATCCATTGTACGACAATGGATTTACATAGACCCTACCATTCTGCAACTAGATCCTAATTTACATGGACCCTAACATTGCCGTCCGGGTAACGCACATTCATTCCTACCTCGTACAAGTTGCATTATCTCTGTAAGGATGCATTTTCGGACCCATGTTTATAGGAAAAATATTGTTCCCCGCTACAAAATGTACATGGTATTTCCATCTTGACCTACCAATCTGAGTCGCCCTATATAGTGGTGTTGCCCTTGAACATACTACGATAGCCTGCAGACGTTTTGACATAGCCCAGAACCTTTTTGCGGAATCTCAAAATAACTGCAACTAGAGAAATAAATATCATTTTGTTTTATAGACGTGACAAAGGTGGAAACAAAACCAAAAACGTACTAGGCTCATGATAGTACTAGGCTGTGGCCAAATTTTCATGATTTCCACTGCAAGTCACCCAAATGGGTGGATTTCCAGATTCGTGCACACTTTCGTGATAGGTTCGTGATATATTCATTATAGGTTTTTAATTTGTCATCGTCTCCTAAGGAAACTCCTCCACAAGATGGGTATCTATGAATAAGCACAAATGCAATTTGGAGGAAGAAACCGCCTACTTATGTTATTTGAATGTGATGCACTCACACATATAAGTCATTTAAGCTTCTACACTGGAGACAATCTACAAACTGTAGGCCGTTTATTTCTTAGCGAAGCTGGACTCCTTTAGGAGTCATGAAAAAAATGTATGGCGCAATTTTCCCATAAGAGGAATAAATTAAATGCTACTTTTGGGGATCATGAAAAATTTTCATAGAAATAGGTGTTTTGCCATTAACTCCACTTGTGTCTTATTATAGGGGACCAGTAGGTAAGAATTGTTTCTATTTATAGTACGTTGATTATACTGTAGTAAAACAATATAGACATGTAAATTAGGACAGGTAATATTGTTTTGGAGGGAACTTTTGATCAGATAGAGTGTGCGGGACAAGTTACAGGAATGCCTTGCAGGACATTTTGAGCATCTAAAAGGCTGAACATGATGAGATCATTATTGCATTTTTGCTTACTCTATATAATCAGAAATGGATTATTTTAAGTCTCACAGTTTAGAAGAGTCTTGTAGATATGGCAATATTCCAAAGAAAAAAATGTAAATCGAAGTTTCAAAGAAGTCACACGCACACCTTTGATGATTGGTTATAATTAATGGAATGTCACGTTAGAAGTGGCATTGGGTTATTTTGAAATGTTCTAAAATATTTTTATTTTATCAGTTTGTTAGAATAAATCGATAGAAATTGTAAAATGGGAGTGCACGTTGGAGCAATGAGGGTTTAGCAATTCTTATCAGGGCGCCCAACTAAACTTTTTATTCTCTTTTTAGCATCTGGCTAAACGATCTTATTATTTTATATCTATGCCTTGAGCGTTTTTCACTTACCCTCTTGGCACTGGGGCACACACACCTGCGGCGAAGGTCTAGCTTTTGTCTCTTCGTCTATATTTTAATGTTTTCTTCATGAAGTTCTAAATTCTCCCATGACAATTAAATAAAATCCGTTTCACCCTTCCTCCAACCTCCATTTTCTCCTGCTCCTCCCTTCAGCCTTTCTCTTTTATTTTATTCTCCTCCTCCTCCTTTCTCCTTCTGCGCTCTCCGTCTTCTTTTTCCTCCGTCATCTATTTCAATTTCACGCATGCCTGGAGCGCACCGGTCGCACGAACGACTCTGATGCCGACCGACGCTACCTGCTAAAGACGAGAACAGTTCTAGAAATTGCTTTCTTTGCCTTGGCGACGAGAGACGACGACGTAGAAAGACTATAGGGGAATGGGTGCCCAGGAGTGGGGGTGCGAAGGAGGGGGTAGCACTTTTCTCTTTTATCTCGAACTTCTCAGTATACGTGAATAGTTTTCATTATTTGGTGCTCGTTTCCAAACTCCCACCCTATGAGCCCACCTCCTCGCTACTATCGCCTACCCCCATCACCACCACCAACACCACCCTCGATACTCCTTCTCATTCCTCTTCGTTTGTCGTTAATAGGGGATCGGCAGAAATATTTCACAGGCAGACCAACATTTATGGGCAGCGCGTTGTAATTTGGCGCTGAAGGTAGCGTCGTCTCTTCGCGCTTTCTGAGCACCGCTCTCATATTTGAACACGAAACTCTTACCCCGCCCTTTCTACACACCCCACCTCTTTACTTTTTCCCCTCTCACTTTGGGAGGGGGGGGGAGGGAGAATTCTCCTTTCATTTTAAACAGCCATCCTGGAAAATTTTAGCACCACGTCTCTCCTATTATGATGAAAGCTATAGACATTGGGCTGGGCTTTGCTTGATGGCTTTTGTGTATTGTTTGACAGTCTCCTTGTATTTCCTCCACCTCGTTTCCAGCATGACGTTCACTTTTTGTTGATCTCCGTTTTTTTTATTTTTCTTCTACCTTCAAAGTCCTATTATTTTAGATTCGGCGGATACTCTTCATAAAGAAGTTCTTTAAAAAAGCTATCCAGGAAAGAACACATGTAGATTCATTGTCTTTCCAACCGCGAAAACTTAAATCTCCGTGCATAAATCGTACATGGGTTGGACAAAATATTGGAAACGCTGTCATCGGCGGCAGAGTCCTTTTCATATTAATTGTCATACCCAGCTACTTGCATAATCATCCCTGATTTGTGCGGACCTTATCCAAGTACACTTTCACTGATTGTGCCTATTGGTGTTCTGATATTTAGTTGCTCCCAATGGACTCGCAATATAAATATTTAGTCTGTAGAACTAACTTTATTCATGAATTCATTAAAGACATGGACAATGGACAATAAAATTCTCATTAAAATTGAAGTCAATATTAATAATGCCCCAAAATTAACGATAAAAGGTTAAGATGATCATAATATGATTAAATGATAAGTTTAAGTAATTCAATTTATCAGTTTACACTTACTAGTGCAAAGTATGTCACTAGTTTCAGAGATCGGCTAATAAATTAGGCAAAGTTAAGCAAAAGCAAAACTGAGCAAGATTTTTTAAGATACAAAATTATCGATTACAAGTATGAAAGGCACTGGAATAAGACTTCAAAAGTAGATATCAAGGGACAAGTTTAATCAATAAAAGTCCTGGTTCATTCAATGTACCTGCATAATTAACAATCATCACACTTCTTAATGTGAGTTACATTACTATGTTTAATGACTGATACAACTTCAAATCTAAGTTACACAAGAAGTCAAAAGATGTATATATAGATTACATTACCAGAACATTAGTACGCAAAAAGATTTGGCTGACACTCCATCATCGTTCAAAACGCTGCACAAAGAAATGCATCTGACTGCAACTATTGCGATACACGGCTAATAATAATCCTTCTTAAAGGATAAACTAGCCTCAGAACAATAATCAAATGGCTATTAAGCTCAGAAACTAGTGCACCATATACTGGCGTTGAGCAATTATTATTGGTCAAAACAACGCATAAGGAAACATCTGACTGCAAACTACTGCAATACACAGCTACTAATTGATCCATAAATATTAATCCTTCCTAGACTATTAACATTTTCTTAGCAAATACGATTAGTTCAAAAAAACTATAATTAAAGTGGCTACTAAGTTCAGAAACTCTTTAATGCCCAATTAAGGCGATTCACAATCTTTTCTGAATTGCGGTTATTCTGGCGATTATTCTAATTAAATATATTTACAATTACTCGAATCATTAGTCAGCCATTAATCAATTCAGTTATTTAAAAATTCAGTTCTAGATCAAAGCTGTGAGGCAATTACTATTACAACTTCTGCATAAGCTGAAGTCTCAAGTAGCGTTACAAAGACCCTTTTCTTTTGTATCTTAATTTTAAATGAGCTATCTTACAGAGAAATTGTAAGTTCAGTGAGCTTTATTTTACGTTGTCCCATAGTATCATTATCTTAGAACAAAGTCATTTGGAACAGCAGTTAAGAATTAACTTTAAATAAATCTTTCTTTATATTGCGTTGTGTTCTAAAATTTACAATTCTGTGTCCCCTCAAATTAACTAATTTAATGACCAAATTAAATAGTTCCTAACATAATAGTCTAAATGCTACATTTCAGAATTCTACAACTGTCTATGACTTTATGTCCATTAGCTAATATGAATTGTTCGGTGGCCGAGAGTGTTGAGGCGCAGGTCTTGCCGCTCTCGTAACCAGCGAGTTGCGAGTTCGAATCCCGCCAAGGGCATGGATGTTTGTGTTTGTCTATTTTCACCATCATCCTTTCATCCCAATCAGCTAGTCTCCTGGAAGGGGAAGATGCGAGCTGAAAATCCATCCGTTATTCATCTATTACTCGACTAGAATTTAAGATATAAAATTCTACATATTACTTCCAAGTCCTTGATATGAAAATTTACAGGCATAATTCTTGCAGCTCATTTTGACATTAACTTGAGTTGAATCGCTTAAGTTTCTCTACTTAGCAGTAATATCTCCATAGCTTTCAAAATAACTAGTCGGATGAGTTCTCTGCATTTCATCTCCATGTCAAAGTTTATCACAGGAATAATGCAGAGTCCAACGTCATTGCAGCTACCTCCGAGGCTAACGAGAAATACACGCTCCTGCACTGAAAAGTCACCTGATCAAAATAGGTCTAGCAACAATTCAACCTTCATTGTTTCCAACAAAGGAAAAACACTGATTGTTAAAATACAAGATGGAAACAATGAACGTTACATTGTTAATACACCATTTTGGTCAGGTGACTTTTCAGTGCCGGAGCCTGTCTTTCTCGTTAGCCTCGAGCTACCTCTAGCTCTACTTACTTCAGGCATGGACAGAAATCAGTCACTTACGTTGGAACCATCATTCTCTGTTGACTGCTAAGGCAAAATGATCAATTTTCAGACAATTGCCTCTAAATTTAAAGAGGCAGAGCACAATCTGTTGATCTTTTCCAAGAAATTGTGCAGACGAAGCCAAGATACATCATTAAGGTGACAGATTATTGTTACGATGACTGCTTATAACAATGAAATCTTCTTCTTCTATCTATATATATAAAGAAGGATGTTTGTGGGTCTGTGGGTCTGTTTGTCTGTATGTTTTTTATACAAATCTACAGTTTTATTCCGATCTTGATAAAATTTCGCATACATGACCTTCAAAGCATGAGGAAGGTCACTGTCTACCTCAGATTTCGGAAAAATAATAAATATCGATAAAAAATCGATATTCATGGTTATGGCAAGGCATATTAATGAGAAATATCTCATGACCAACAATGCAAGGCAAAGTTGGTACAACAATAGGTATCAACAATGGTATCAGCACGCAATTCACAAACACACTGCATGAACCAACAATATATATCTCATGACTAACAATGAAAGGAAAAGTTTGTGCAAGTGTAATTATCCCGGGCAACGCCGGGTACCTCTTCTAGTCCTTAATAAGACAGCTTACAGCTTCCAATAAAAAAAAAATTGAAAACTTTTAAATAAATACAAGGTGTTTCGAAATGACTTGAGGCTTCCTAGCATTTATTACATTTAACTTTCAGTTATAAATAATACATCAAATGAAAGAGCAACTCAAACAGTTTTGTTGGTACACCTGTAACATAACTCAGTACGCGATTGGTTAAACGTCGTTGTACCCGAGCGCTGGATTGACCGCAAGGGGCCGAATGACTGCTTGATGCCGTGCGATTTTTACCTTTGGGGGTTCATAAAGGATATTGTGTATGTGCCTCCGCTACCAGTTTACCTACCCGATTTAAGAAGCATGATTGAAGTAGTTGTTGCAACTGATCAACGTTTGGAAAGAACTCTCCTATCGTCTCGATGTGTGCCGTATGACGAACGGTGTTCACATTGAACACTTGTAGGAAAAACTGTTTGAGTTCTCTTTCATTTGATGTATTATTTATAACTCTAAGTTAAATGTAATAAATACTACGAAGCCTCAAAACTCCGATATTCATTTTGAAACACCCTGTATTATACACAAAGAATTGGAAAAAATATACATGACATACAGCTACGGTTTCGAGCATATGTAACTTATATTAAAAGGGTACTACAATTCTAACACATTGTTTACTCACATTGTGATTTCATAACACTGGCTAACTCTATAAAAATGAAAATGTAACACTTTTCCGCATACAGTTTAAACCAACTGGCTAATGGGTATGGTAGATCAAGTGATACCCCCCTTTTGGTTATTCACAGTACCTTAGTAAGTAACCCGGGTAAATTTTTGGAGCCTGGCTACCTAGTGCCCGTTTTCGAATTTAGACGAGATTCATTCGTTCATTCTGATGGGTGATAATGTTCCATCTGATCTTTTGCAGATGCATATTATTTTATAGAATAAAATTTTTATAATTACACGGGTTGGACAAAATCATATGAACTGTTCTTTGGAGTTTCGAAGGTCCTGTATCTAAAACCATTATTGCATAGATTGTTAATGGGTAAACATCGTCTACAAAACTAGAGTGGAAGGAAGTCGATACTGATTGACAGAGAGAGCAGGGGATTGAAGAGGATTGATTGTCTGTACCAACAATAAAACCGTGATGGAAGTGATTGCAGAGCTCAATCTATATTTGGGACTCAAAAACAAAAACATTGGTGCGGAGGGAACTTTATGGAATAATGTCAAACTGTAATTTCAGTAATAGTTTAATTTATTCTTATTCCCAACGCATTTTGCCCGTCGCCATTTTCATTAAGTTTTAAACGTGTACTGTGGTTAGATGACTTCACATTATTTCCCTTTTACCGTTCTCCAGCCTTTCTGAAAGAACTTGAGCACTGTCTGCATGAACATTCCATTGGAAACAATCTGAAGATGATCTGCCCCTTATTATATTTTTCTAGGCGTATCCATTATTTTGCCCAACCCCCCAGTACACTGAATAGTTATGTGACTTTGGCGTTTCCGCTTGAATATTGAAAAAATAATGTCAGCTGATAATATTTAGAAACAATTCCAATTTACATGAATGTCTGTGAATTTTTTTCCCTCTTTATGTCTGCAGGTTGAAGACTATGTGAAGGAGCAAGAGACTTGGCTGGAGACTCAGCTGAACATTGCCAGAGAGGCGAAGCACGCTCTCGTCTTCCAGCACATTCCATGGTTTCTCAATACACCCGACGAGCCCTTCAACCAGTATTTCACTATAGACCTCCCTATTAGGAAAAAAATGCTGGCCAAATTTAAAGCTGCAGGTATTTACATTACTATCATTCACTTAACTCTTTAAGCGTGTGTTTTGGTGCAAGATAAGGCCATTTAATTAAAAACGAGCCAAAAGATCATCGTACCATTTGGTTTTGTGTCAAAAAACCCAGTCACCATTTTACTAAGTCTTTGGTTCGTGTTCATTCGAATGGCCCTTAGAAGAGCACTTGAGAAGGACCGTTTAGGTTTCAGAAGTCTTGAGGATAATTCTGGCTATGGCCTTTGCAGTGTGTTAAAGAATTGTCGATTTTATGGCTTCTGACTGTTCGAAAGTTGGAATTTCGTTAAAAATGAATGTTTTGCCCGTGCGGTGAGAAATTTTGCGCGCATCCATATATTCCTATCACGTTCCTCCTCCTCTTTTTTTCTCTATCACGTGTTTACTTAGTTGGATTGTTAAAATGGCCGACTTTTCAATCTAAGCTAAGAGAGCGTTAGTCCTTATTTTTCTCTCTCTTCATATTCAGAAAAAGAGGAAAAGGAGGAGGAGTGTGAGAGAGAGAAAAACATGTTTTACGAGTTTTAAAGTAGAAGCTCTCTCCTTAATGGGAATTTTCGCTTTTAAAAATTAGATTTTCGCCTTGCAAATTTTCCCCTTACGAAACGGAAATGGGCGGGCGAGAAATGTTCATAAAAAATGAGATCAATAGTTCTTTTTTTTCTATTTTATATGCGACCAGTTCTTAAAAGAAAGTTTTGAGCGTTGAGGTAAAAAGGTTTGTAGCTCCTGTGTTTGAATTAATTAAACTGTTAGGAGGGAAATATTTTTTATGATGTTACAGAAGCTCTTGCCACTCGTTTTAAGAAGTTTTTTTTTTGAGGAGGAAGGCCTTAAGATATTTAAGATTTTTACAGAATGCTATTTGTTTAATTTAATAAATTCATTTTTGAGGGTTGCTTAGAAAGCAGTGACTCGCATTTTCTTCTTCTGAAAATATGATTAAATATAAATGAGTTTTTCTTCTTACTGTATCACGGTCCCGATCTGACGAATTCTGTTTTTGATGACATGAACTTTTAAAAGAAATTTACATACCAACAAAGTTGACTTCGATGATATTAATGGAAAAAATAGAAAGTAAAAAGTCCGAGACTTGATTCGAACCTGGGACTACGAGTATTACGCTCATTGTCTCTACGAACTGGGACCCGGGACAGCATTGCGGTCTCCTAGAGTTCTAGTGACTCAAGGTAATGAAGATGGAGGCTCTATAAGGGCAGGCACCCAGCTCGCAGATGGGGATTTGCTTCTTTCCAACTATCAGAAAGCGTAGGAACACTTAAACTAAAGTAATAAATTAAAACTGGAGTTAATGGTCCAAACAAAGATATTAATGGAGAAAACTGAGGCCCAGTTGATACAGGCAAACGGATGTGATACTCGTGGTCCCTGATTCGAATCCAGGTCGCAAAATTTTTGTCTTTAGTTATTTTCTCCCATTTATATTTTTACCTTATTTTAATTAATGGAAAATAGAATTGAGTAGGCGGCGTTCAGAAGGGCTTAACTGCATCTTTGACCAAAAATGATTTATTTTTTATAATCGCATGAAGTTTTGCCGTTCTATTGACTACTGTAATGATTTTCAAGAAAAAGGTATTAAAAGTATCTTAAAATTAAAATCAAATATAGAAATTTCATTCAGTTGGGGCTAATTACAATTGTAATTACTTCAATTTTCTCACATTAATTAAATGTCAATCAAAACTGCTCAAATGTTCATATAAAACATATTATTGTACAGAAATTTTGCAACTAAAAGGACTTAATTTAATTTTGAGGTTTAGTTAGAATCGAGTTCTACATGCCCTAATCTTTTGATTATGGAATCACAGTCCTTTACATTTGACAATATTACCATTACTTTTCCTGTAAGAGGCCATAGTTTTCTTGCCGTATAAAGAGAGCCGAGGAAGGTCATTACATCTTCAGATTTTATTTGGAGATGTATCGAAAATTTGACACAGTCAAACTACTCAGATAATGACAGCCATTTGTTTTGTTTGACATAAAATCATTGACACAGACCTAAAAACATTTGCCAATAATAAGAGATTTGAAGAGAATATTAATAGAGAAAAAAAAATCGGTTGAAATAGAAGAAAGACGCAAAATAAAGTATAGAAAAGGTAAACGCCAAGAAACCATTGAACAAGTCCAAAAACCTGTCTTTTGTGGTGGTAGAATAATATCGAGATCATTTTTATGGAATAATTCTAATGATTTTAGACAGAATATAATAATATCGAGATCATTATTCTACTATCTTCAATATACCGTAGATCTGAGCTTGAAAATAGCTTCTCTAAAGTACTATAAGGCAGATATTACTAAAGAGCCAGTCATTATACTAATAAAACGAGGGAAGCCACACGTACACCTATTTTGGGAAGGATTTCAACAGTAAAAGACTTACAGCCACAGAAAAAAAAGGACGTTCGAAAGCTATTGGAGAAACAATTTGATAATGACTGGGAGTAAAACGAGGACTTAAAATGGTATAAGGGATTGATAGGGGAAGATATGAAGAAAGAACGAAAACAATGACCAGAATGAAGAGAATAATAATGACGAAGGTGAGAGAGAAACTGAAAATTGTGATTACTGAGAGTTGGATATAGAAATAATTACATGATTTGTTGCTTTGGTCTCTTAATTTATGATAAGTAAATGGTTGCTTTGAATTTTTTTAAATCATCGTTTTTTTGTAACCATATTTGCAATCAAAAGAACAAATCAACTAAAGTTAGTTTTCCATCAAAAGGGCCTAAAAACCCCATTTCCATTCAAAATGGCTTAATATGTTATTTTAATAACTTCATCAATAATTTACTTTGATATTCAAATAAAATTTCATCCTTAAGGAATTTTATCATATAATTTCTAGAATTAATTTATAAAAACGAAGTTTTTAAAGTTAAAGCGGTTGTGTTTTTATTGGTCTCCCGTAAAATCTAATTTTCTGTAATTAAGCCCTTTTGAACGCCATCTTCTTAATTAATGCATTAGAACATCGATAAATTAAATCTCAAGTGAAGAGCAAGATGCTTGGATGTATCGAGATTAAGTAAAATAAATTTCAAATTAACCGAAATTCCAACAGTGAAGTGTACGTTTATTTTTGTGTATTTGTGCGGATTATTATTCGGTTTATAGTGTACGGCCACCTAGTTTGGTCATTTGGAATGGAATATGCTGGTATGGCTAATGAGAACTATTTATGAAAGACGAGCAATCGGAATCGCTTATGAAAACTTTTAATAGGGAAGAAAAAAACTAATATCAATTCGATTTATAGAGGTTCGGATTGACAAAATTCGTTTTGTGGGCTAATTTTTTTTTTGCCTTATCTTCGACTTTTTAGAGGCTACCTTTCCTCAAGAAAATTCGATTAATGAAGGTTTTCGCCCTGTTACTTCAAATTGCAGAGGTTTTAGCCCCGAAGCGGAAGGTAATAGACCTCAACTTCAAATTAAAGAGAAATTTGGTTTATGGAGCTTCTACAGTATTTAAATGTCTGTTTTTAATAATTTCCTTGTACTTACTTACTTTTTTTCAAACCCGCTTATCCGTTAGGGTCGCGGGGTCAGCAGCCCTATGGAAGATCTCCAGCGATCGCCATCAGGCGCATGTCCTCCCTGGTAATACCCAAGCGACTCGAACCCAGATTCTCCATGTAGTCTAGCCACCTGCTTCTAGGCCGACCCCTTGGTCTCTTACTCACCGGCTTGGAAAATAACAACAGCCTAGTAAGACCAGTTTGCGGCATCCGTATCACGTGGCCATACCAGCGCAACTGAGATCTCTCAATGCGGAGAAGTAGCGGCTCAACACCTAAAGAGTAACACTGCTGTGCACTCTATCTAGTAGAGTAACACCTGCCACACCTCTCAGAAATCTCAGTTCGGCCGCTTGTACCCGCGATCGCACTCTTTCGGTCATTACCCAAGCCTCATGACCATAGGTGAGAATAGGGACAAAGATAAATTTGAAGACGGAGAGCTTGGCTTTGTTACCCAGCTCGCGTTTGGTTACCACGGATCGTCATAGTTCACGTCTGACACAGCTTGCTGCACGGATCCGAGCATCCAATTCTTTCTCCTGCCGTCCATCACTCGTGAATCCAATCCCCAGATACTTGAATTTCTCCACCTGTCTCCATGAGGCTTCCCTAACATGGAGAGCGTACTGAGCAGGCTGTCTTGAAAGGACCAGAACCTCAGTTTTAGCCACACTGATCTTCATCCCAGCTTCTTCACATTTGGCTGCAAACCGGTCTAGTGCATGCTGAAGGTTCATGCGAGAAGATCCAAGGAGGACAAGGTCGTCAGCAAAGAGCAACCTCTCCACCAGGCAGTTGCCGACACAAACACGTTTAATCGCCTCGGCTGCCCTTGTCTATCCAGTCCATAAAGATAATGAACAAGAGGGGCGACAGTACGCACCCTTGGCGGAGTCCAACGCCACGGTGAACGGTCTTGACTTAATGCCATTTATCCGGACACAAATCTCAGAGCTTTCGTACAGAGACATGATAGCAACCAGTAATTGCCCATCCACTCCATACTCTTGCAACACTTGCCAGAGCTTCTCCTGAGGATCTCTGTCATATGCTTTTTCGAGGTCCACAAAGCAAGCGTAGACCTCTTTTGCATACTCCCAGTATTTCTCAAAGATTTGCCTTAAAGCAAAGATGTGATCCGTCGTGCTTCGGCCAGGTCGGAAACTACACTGCTCCCCCGACAGTTTGGAGTCGACTATTTCCCGACTTCTCTTCTCCAGACACTTAGCGTACACTTTCCCAGGAATGCTGAGCAAAGAGATGCCTCGATAAATGTTGCAATCTCTCTGATCTCCCTTTTTGAAGATAGGGATCACAATTACTGTCTGCCATTGCTTAGGGGCCTGTCCAGATATCCAAGCAACCTGACACACTCGAGTCAGCCACAGCATACCATCCTGAATTAAGGCCTTTAACATCTCGGACCGGATTTCATCATCACCCGCAGCTTTGCCAGTCTTTAGGGACTTAATTGCCCATCTGACTTCTGCTTCTATGATACTACCGTGACTATTCTCCGCTCCAAGATGCACCTTATGTGCCTCAGTTGTTGCTGTCACCGGATTAAGAAGAGATGCAAAGTATTCCTTCCACCTATGCAACACGCTCTCCTTCGTTTTCAGAAGCCTCCCATCTGAACTCTTAATAATTTGTGATAAAAGAGACTTCTTTCCACGGAGGCGGCGCATGGTCTGCCAGAATACCTTGTTTGCCGAACCATAGTCTGCCTCCAATTTCTCCCCGAACTTCTCCCAGTCATTGGCTTTAGCTGTTGACATTGTCTTTGCTGCTGCTTTTTGCGCCTCAGTGTACCGCACTCGACTCGAAGTTTACTTATTTGCAAGCCATAGCAAATAGGCTTCCTTCTTTGCCTTGACAGCTTCTTGGACTTCACTGTTCCACCATCCAGTCCTTTTCTCACCGCCCTGCGCCACACTCAGCCGCTTACGACCACAGCACAATGCAGCCTAAGTGATCATAGCAGTTTTAAACAACTGCCACTCCTCTTCAACAATACCACGATGACTGGGTACTTCTTTGAAACTTGAGGATATGTTATCTGCAAAGGTCTTCCTCACAGCTCTATCCTCCAATGCCTCCTATTTGATGCGCCAAGTTTGTCTGAACCTAGTATTTCGCTTGGTTGACATGGATTCAGAGAACCGCAAAGTGCAGACAAGGTGGTGATCAGTTGATAGTTCTGCCCCTCTTCTCATACGAGTATCCAATAATGATCGGAATAAGTCGGCTGAAACGATTACAAAATCAATCAGTGACTTCTGGTCCATTGCATCCCTGTACCAGGTATACTTATAGATATCCCTGTGCTTTGTGATGGAAAGTTCATTGTTGTAACAGAGATCCAACAAGCACCTCCCATTCGCATTTAAATCGGGGTCATCATTCCTCCCAATCACGCCTTTCCTTGTTAATATTAAATATTCATATAATTTCCTTGTATGATTATTTAATATTAACATTAATGTATGTAAAAAATAAAACTGGTTAACATTGAACTACAGAACCCCATTTCCCTTAAATTTTTGTTGGGGAGTTCCATGAACACCCCCCTCCCCAACTCTTACTCTGCAGTCGGGAATTTGAGATTTCATGCAACGACTGACATATTTCAAACAGCATTTTATTCTACTATAACCGAAATATTTCCAGACAGATGCAACAGTGCATTGATTATTGTGTAAAATGACATTATCAGTTTAGTTAAGCTGATTTCATTTTTCTAATAAATCCCATTTCCTTACTTTAGCCTGACTGCCCATCTCTTGTCTTATTTTTAGTAATTGTGTTTGAGCCGTTAAAACGTTTCGGAGCACATTCCTTTGTTAGAATAGTGATAGCCTATATCAGGACATTATTAACTGACAAACATAGATTCGCATATTGTCATCTGAACTCCTTTTAATCCTCTTAGAATAAAAACGTATTTTTTATTCCTTTTCTCTATCTCATTTGCATGAATTCAAATGCTTTGCGAGTCTATGAAAAAGAAGAGGGAAGTGTCGCCAATGAATATTTTTGCAGAGCACGATCGCGGTCGGCCATCATTTATATTAATAATGAATGAAGCTTCCATTACAGCGGCATCATCATTTGAACCGACTTTTGGCCTATTGCCAGAACTGGTAGAATGCCATCTTTTGCCATCATCCTCTTTTGGTCATTTTTCAAGTCGAGGGCAATATTTTAAAGTTGGTTTCAAGTGGGCTCTCCACTAACTTTTGTCACTTGGGGAAAACGGCAACGAATTTAGCCAAGGCTCGTTAGTTAAATTGGCCACGAACGGAGGGAGAATGCCTTTGGGTGCACACAAACCAGCTTCTTACGGTTTACTCACCTACTTTTTTCTTTTCATTTATTCGCTTAAAAGCATTTAAAATACCACAAAGTTCAAGTGAAGGGGTTTTATTACGAATTGTGGAAAGGCAATTTTGATTACAGAAAGTATTATGATTGCGAATTTTGTTCCATTAGCTTTGCTGACGCTAAGAATTTCTTTTCCTTGTTGTGGCAGCTGAGAAAGTGATACTCAAACTTAAAATATTACTAAGAAATTTATTTCAGTTACTTAATGTTCTGGGAAAATTTTCTAAAGGATATATTTAATATCGTTAATATTTACGAGAAACCTCCTTGCAACGCAAAAATCACAGGAACAAAAATAGAGGGGCCGCTTTTCCAGAAAAAGGTTTATTAGCCACCTCAACTGCAAGGCATACTTGTTTCAGCATGACACAAATTACAGAAACGCTGGTCTCTATCTACCAGAAAGGATTCGATTATTTGAAGAGCCCTATAGCCAGTCGGTAAGATCCATTGGACCTCGATCCCTATAGTTTTCAGTGCTCCATGTTGTTAAGATTTAAATCTAGGTAAATGAGTGCATTTTTAAGCAAATCAGATTCTGCTTATGTGGCTAATTCAATCGGGAGGGTAGCGTTAATTGTACTCTTTTAGAACCTAAATCAAATTTCTTCCAATACAGGGTGTTCACAAAAAGAATAAACCAACTTTGAAAGACTATAGACTGAAGAGCCAAAACATTATGACCATCACCACGTTGGTGAATGAACTCGTCTGGATCACGTGGAGAGTACCAAATTAAGTGGGAATGGTATTTAACTGGTGCTGGAAAAGGTAAGGAATCAGTCTTGCACTTAATTTTGCGAGTGACGGGAAAAGCTGCTGATCACTCGCGAATTTGATAGAGGGCAGATTGTAATGGCCTGTAGACTTGGAACGAGCATCTCCGAAACTGCACGACTGGTAGGTTGTTCTCGATCTGCCATCATTAGTATTTATGCAAAGTGGATAAATGACGGTGAAACCAGCAGTAGACGCCCACGCGTCATAAAAGAAAAAGGACGTCGGAGACTATCCCGCTTGGTAAAGCAAGATCGGCGCCAGACAGTGGCTCAGCTGACAGCCCAATACAGTGCAAGTCCAGGTGCAAGTATTTCGGAACACACAGTCCAGCGGACACTGTTGGATATAGGCCTGCGCAGCAGACGTCCCATTCGTGTGCCTCTGTTGACCAAGCGTCATTGTCAACTACGCCTACAGTGGGCCCGGGAACATCGAGACTGGACCATGGATAAGTGGAAGAGAGTTGCCAGGTCCGATGAATCACGATTTCTTACTCATCACTCGATGGTCGTGTTAGGGCTGGTAGTGGCGGTATTATGCTTTGGGGGACATTCTCATGGACGGCTCTGGGACCCGTAGTTGTGGTAGAACGGACTATCTGAACATCATTGTGGACCAGTTGCACCCTTACATGGCGTCTGTCTTCCCAACTGGAAATGGAATCTTCCAGGAGGACAACGTCCAATTCGCAAGGCTCGAAATGTGTTGTAGTGGTTCGAGGAGCATAAGGATGAATTCCAATTAATGTCCTGGTCACCTAACTCGCCGGATCTTAATCCGATAGAGCACATTTGGGATGTCATGGAACGGCAGCTCAGAGCTCAAACATAACCTTGTCGGAATATCTTGACTTTACGTGACCGCTGCTTAGACATTTGGTACAACCAGTCTCTAGTCATTTACCAAGAATTTGCGCCATCCATGCCAAGGCAAGTTGGAGCTTTTTGCTGGCCAAAGGTGGCGCAACGCGTTATTGAGTAGTTGGTCATAATGTTTTGGCTCTTCAGTGTATTCGCTACTCTCAGTTTAAGTGGCATTACTTGAACTGAGCTGAGTAGGATTCACAGTTGTTTAAATACTGCTTTTATAACATAGAACACCAATCCCAGATAACATTCTCTCTTAATAGTTATTAGAACGAATTTTTATCCTAAACAATCATCTATTTTTTTAGTTTAAAAATGGAAGGATCCTACTTTCGCAGCCATTTTCCCAAAAACACAGCGCCCTCTATATTCACTGAAAGTAGCGAATATCGGCAATGAGATTTTGCTAGATTCTGGCACCATCGTGCTAAGAGCAGTTGCTTGACCAGTCGTAAGAGCTATAGGGGCACTTATTTCAACCTATGGTATAGTATATACATTTCCAAAACTTCTCCTATAATGTTATTTCTCGGAAATATAATTCTAATTATTAAAATAATCCAATGATGACGAGATATCTCACGAGAAGGCACGTTTCAAGGCCACCATACAAATCTAGTGGTAAAAGGACTACACTGAGGAATAGTACATTATATCTGAAGTTTTATTTTTTGTTTCTTTTTTCTGGGCATTTTTCCACAGAAGCCTATCACCCACACCAGAAATTGGATCAAGATGACCTCCAACAGGAGTAACATCTGATGTGGAATAGTGGTTTCCTGTTGTTCTTGTTAATCTGTGTCCACAGTTTCTGGCTTCATCTCCTTCTATAGGAGTAACACCATTTAACCCCTGAATTCGTAAAACTGATTCGGTTGCATCTGTTTCTAGGCGCGTTTCGTGCCGAATTTGGAACTAATTCTTGCAATAGGTGGAATATCCTACGTTGGTTTCGTCAGTTCAAGGCAAAGGCAAGGCCTGGAAGGCTACGAATATCGGAAGAGAATGTCTAAGCATTCTGGCAACATTCGCTTACAATCTGAGGAATACACAGTCCGAGCTTGCCGGGAATTCCGAATGTGGCATACGACGATGAAACTAGTTCCAATATCGACTAGACATCGTTCGGGCTTCTCGTGGCAGTCACTTTGAAGATTTATTATGATCTGAATAACCAAAATAAAGTTCAGATTGTATCCTTCAGAAGGGTGCGTTGATCAAATATGTGAGTTATGTAGTTTGGTGAATATAGCCTTTCAAAGTAGGAAGAATCTTTTGAGAACACCCTGTATTTTCCTCCACTTCTTCCCATCTACCCCTCAGTTTGTGGTATTTTTCGTGGAATTCCTATGCAAAGCCTCAGCGTCACTGTTTTTGTTTTTTCTCGCAACGGCGATTCTTTTTTGGCATTTTCGTAGATAGCAAGGAGGAAAAAAGTGGGGGAAGGTTCTCTTTTCACACGAGAGAAAGAAGTTTATTGTTCTGTCGTAATGTCGTTCTTTTTCCCCTTTTCTTCTTCGCCTCCAGGACAGTAAACTTTATAGACATTAAAAATTTTGACGCGACCCTCACCAAATCATCATTTAAGCACGACGGTGGCAAGAAAGAAAAAAAAATTGGCGGCATTTCTCATAACATTTTCGCCTCTCTGAAAAATCTAAAGACATTTTTCCCCCCTCCCTCTTCCATTTCTCTCTCTCTCTCTCTATATTTAGAGGTGGCGAATCCCAATATCGCGAAAAACCTTTATACGTCCCGGGTAAATAAAGGGAAAAATTTCCACTCGCAGTGCTTTTCGCCCTTGCCACAATTGTCTTCAAGAGATTTGCAAAATGAAAGTTTTTTTTTGTTTTTTTTTTGTTTTTTATCCCCCCACCAACCTCTTCTCTCCTTTCCTGCCTTTCTCATCTGTGTAATGCAAAAGCAGCAGAGTAAGAGGAGAATGTGTATTGTTATTGCCTTCCATTTATTGAATATTTTCTTATCGCGGATATCCGGTCGAGCATTGCTGAGGCGTTTTGCTCCCGTCTGTTAGTGTTCTTAAACGGTTGAGAGTGATATTGAAAAAACATTTGCAGTAACTCAGTACGTCGAGAAAATGTATTTTTTTCACACAATTGCCTCTTTGGGATATTTTCCCCAGACTTATTTGAAAACAAGTCATAATTTTCGTCGAAAATAAATATCATTTTGACGCGTTGCATGTATATTTATCTATATGACGCTGCTAGGCCTAAGGGCTGTGAAAGTGTAGATTTCAGAGAAGACCTCCTCGTATGTTTTTTCACTTGCTTCTTTGTATAGTCGGTAATTAGCTGTTAAAACGGGTTAATTTTTATCTGCTTACATTTGTGTCACATTAAATGACATTCAAGCCATTGGGTTCGTGTAAAGCTGAGATAGAAATTTGAGAGAATTGTTTTATATCCAAATGTCCTTGGTAAGATTTACTGGATAATTGCACGGGACTCGACAAATTTTTGTATGGCTATAAGGTTTAAATTCTTGTAGCCTAGAAACAAAATTCATTATCAGACATTAACACCGTTACAGGCATAAATAGAAACAATTCCCACATTACCTAGAGCCCTTTTTTTCAGTGAAGCTAATGTACACCCTATTTCAAAAGCGTTTTCACTTAGGTGATTGATGTTCGACATCCTTGCAATACATTAAACCAGTGAAATTAATCGGTTCAGGCAAGAAATAGAGTTCGAATCATGTCGGACTCGACTTTTTGCCTGAACCGGATTAATTTCATTACTGGGATATTGCAATAGGACCTAGCGCCTTGACACCTATCGAAAGAGGTGAAGAAATTCATGACAGAGCAGCAAATACAGGTATTTGACTGGCCAAGGAATTCTCCGGACGTAAATCCCATTGAGAAGAATTTGTAGGTTATATGCAAAAGTCGCCTCCGTGCTGTGGACCACACGACTATGGAGAAGCTCATTCAGGCGCTGATTTTCAAAGGCTGATTAATAAAAGAAGTCAGATCCGTTACTAATGTATGCATAGATGCATTTTGTATAATAAACTAATAAATTCATTGTATGTTTCAATTAATTTGCACAAGGGTGTAGTTTTTGGATACTTGGTGGACATATAGCATAAGCAAAAACTGAGGAATGGAACAACCAAAAAGGGGAAAGCTCTAATCCATAAGAAGAATTGAAATACAGGATCCTTGTGGATTAGAGGTTTCCCTTGTTGGTTATAGCTAGACTGTTCATGGATTATTTTCACTAAAGTCCAAATAAACAGTGCACAGTGGGCCGGTTTCAATATCCAGCTGGACAAAAATCGAAAACGCAGAAAATAAAAATATTTCAACGGAATTTAATAATTTATAAGAATTTGGGTAAATTTGAATAAAAAACATTTTCATATTAAAAAAAGAAATAAGAGTTTTCGGCGGCTGCTATTCCATCTTTTTGAAATCTCCCAAGAATACCTGCTGACCACCTTTGCTACCATTTTCGTATCACTTGAGTAGTGTCTTCAAGTCCTATTGTTGTGAAAATATAGGCACAAAGGTTTGCATTTGCATCATCATATTGTAAGTTGTAGTCACCTTTTTGTCGTATTAAACCGAACAACTGCCTCCGAGTCACTGAAAAATAAAAAAAGAATATTTTTTAAATCCGCAAATTTCCGCATCCAATTTTTTCTTCCATTGCAACAAAACTTTATGAAATCTAAATAAATAGGTTTCGGAGCCGAGACTCGTAGAGAAAATTTTGTTGGTCTTAGAGTTGTCTTATAGTTACCAAAATTTGAATAACTTAAAAACAAATAACTTAAGCGATGAACTGATCAGATAATTACAAATAAATACATTTTAATATTGTAAAAAAAAAACTTAAAAATCATACTTTTTACTTGTTTGTCCATGGTTTTCATGCAAATTATTTTTGTCCAGCTACATATTTATTTTGACCCCCGCGAGGCCCGTCGCGACGGTGAAGGTAAAAAAAAATAGCCGTGAAACAAATACAATTGATCAGTTTACAACCTGTTTGTGCAAGTTATGACTTTTTTCAAGGAAGTTGCAATTCCGATTTTTGTCCAGCTAGATTGTTAATCCGGACCACTGTTAAGTGGTTTGAATTGCAACAATGTATTTCAATAATGGCCTAAAAATAATTTTAATATGTATTTTTGATTATCTGTTTGAGTATATCTGTGTGTTACATTACATTTATGAATCAACAGTGTTCATAACATAGGATTGGTCGCGTAGATGCAGTGCCTAGGCACTAAGATCACCTACTCACTCTCCATTGGTTGATATCCTTTGAGGGCATATGAAATCTGTTGTGCGCGCACTCAAAAAAATACAAAAATCGACCTTATCTAAAAAGTAATGGAGTGTGATGACAGGTTCACAAATGATGCAGTTATTGGTTGCCAAGAACTCTGATATTCTGCAGCTCAACGATGCCTTGCTAAAGACTGTCGTCATTTCGAGTCTGAGATGGTTAGTTTTACTCAAAAGAAGGTTGTAAGTTAATCATAATTATATTTTTACATTTATAGTAGAAATATTTGAGAGCGTTGTTTGTGTCAGAATTTTATCTTTAAGGAAACGTTTATCAAAAAAGATATTAGGAATGACGAACAAGTTAGAGATTTCTGGGATGACGTGAAATGAAGTCGACTGTTGACATTGATTTTGCCGTTGTTCGAAGATTATTCTGTGAATCTAAAGAGATATTAAGATTTCTTGGGAAGGAGAATCCATACAACTATTTGTCTTTGGGAAATGTAGAAGTTGTAATAGTTGATCTTTCAATTTATAATCTTATATTGAAGCCTCAAGACTTTGGAAAAAAAAAACCGAATTCGCAGATTCAGTTTTGAACTCTTACTGAAGACGAAACTGACGCTAATAAATTTTAGAAACATTACTGCTTAAAAATTACAAAGTATGCTTTAATTCACCAGCTCTTTGAAATGTAGGTAAATTTTTTCAAAAATAATAATAATCCAATTACTTAATGTTTTTGTTGTTAACTGTGCTGGGACGCAGTTGTGATCTAGGAATGAGGAGTTGGAAATTCCGTTTTTCCTGGAGTGTCCTAAGATTTTAATGAATGGTTCTTCAAAGATGTTCATTAATTTTTCTCTTCAGGTATCAAAATCGTCTTTTGTGGTCATTATCATCGCAATGCCGGAGGGAAGGACGGCAAGTTGTCCGTGGTGGTCACGTCAGCCATTGGTGCGCAGCTTGGCAATGATACACACGGCGTGCGCATCGTACGAGTGTCCGAAAACGACATAACTCACGAGTACGTTGCACTGGAGGATCTACCCGAGCATGTGGAAGTGAAATAATGAACATTATTTCTAGAATTGTTATGTTTCTGTTTCCAGCTTTACCATTTTGTTGCTGTTGTCATCTTACTTTGAGATTTTATAAAAAATATTTTAATTAACAATATAATAAATTCAGCGAGATTTACTTTAAGAATATTTATTCTCTCTAAATTTAAACCATGCTTAATAGCTCATATGTTTTTTTAATAATTGTGTAAACAAAATCCAACAAGTAGTCAGGATTCTTTACAGTTCCGGTGTAAAATTTCTTTATTATCAAATGGATTTCATAAAACGTATGAACATGTTAGGAAACTCTGTACGGTAAAGGCCACTAAAAAAAAACAAACTTCAAATTATTTTCAAAAAATTTTTTAATGATAGCCATGCTTTAAACTATTATTCTTTATATTCTTCACCATGATTGAGGTATTTGTCATAACGGATTACAAGAACTGTATAGGTTGATTTAAGTATAGATGGCAGCGCCTACGCTTTATGTATCTGAGGTTATGATGCTATGGTCGAAATGAGGAGAAAATCTCGGCAATGCTAAGCATACCGTATAAGAACATGAATGTAAATTGTTCAGTTCCACAGTGTTCTAACAACAGTGTTAAAAACAAAAATATCAGGTTTCATGGATTTCCTACAGATAGAAAAATTCTGTGAGGTTAAATTAGATGTCATAGCCTAGCCCAATATTTAGCATCGTCACTTTCGTTAATCGTAATTCATTATAAAATTTGCTCACTGTTAGTCAATTCTTGTTTATTTCCGTCAGTTTTCGCTCCTATTAACTGAAGCTTTTCTTTCAAGTCTTTAACTTTCATCTTCGCTAAAATTTTGTAAATAAACTAGAACAAAATTCAGAAACCGTAGCGGATGCCATCTGGCGGATAGATTTGGCATTTAAATCAACCTATTACCTCATCATTTAAAGAAATTCCCTGTAAAAACTGTCAATTCTGTTATGATTCCGCAGTACATGAGGCCCCTATACCTCGTCAGCAGAACTAACATGGCTTAAGAATTCGTCACTTTTCTAGTTCTAATCAAAAATAGTCCAAGAGTTTCTAGTTCGCTTGGTTTTGTGCTCTCAGAGTAAAAAAAATCCATACAGCGTCAGTGAAACTTCGGAAAGCTCAAATGATATGCCAATTCAGTTTCCTAAAGAAGGAATTCGGAAAACGCAAGGAAAGTGACGACGTTGTAAATCGCCCGACAACACTAGTTCATCAATGAACAGAAATTTTGCCCGCTCCGTACTTCATCCATGTCTTTTAACCTCGATCTCTAAATTAAGGTGACCGTTGAACTATCCCATCTCACCATTGTTGTATCACATTAATGAAAAAGATCACTATACAGGGCGAACTTTCTCATCGGGGCCGATTAGCAGCCATATTTTATTTATAATCGGCGTTATTTTATATTAGCAATTAATTTAAACCATGGTCAAATTCTTATTTGCTGACCATAGAAATACGTATAAAATTAGGGCCCTATTAGACTGCCACACCACCAGTGGCAGAAAAAGTCATTAGCTCTTTTTTTTCAATTGCCTAGTTCAACGACCACCTTAATTTACAGATCATGCTTTTAAGTGAAGGCTTCTAATGTATCATGTTCAAAGTGTGATGATTTCATGGTTCTTGCATTCAAAAACACATCGTATTTCGGTCAGTGAGCTCTTTGTTCATTTTAAACAGATTGTGTATGATCTACTGTAAACGGAATGGCATCGGCGGCTGACTAAGACATGTATGAGGATTGTTCAATAGAAACACGTTTGAACTGCGCAATACTGTAACGTTCAGAGCACGTCACGCAACCCTTTTTGTACCCCGAAGGAGGGCGCTGTAACCTCCGCGTTGCTCACTGCAACCGCTGCGATCCGAGCAGCAAACCCACTACCGCACACCCAAGTGCAATTTTCCCCTTTGTTAATTTGACACCGCTAGCGAGGTTCCCGCTATTAACCGCCTCACTACAGTCCTTCAAAGACGAGGGTTGACCACTGACATTCACATGCCCTCATCCAATAATCGGCCTCGGTGGCTCAGCAGGTTGCGTGATCGCCTCTGATGCCCGAGTACGACGAGGATTTTTCAGGGGTAAATCCTGAAATCACGCACTTCTTTCGGAAGGGAAGTAAAGCCGTTGGTCCCGTGTAGTCGTTTGCCGGCTGCACGTTAAAGAACCCTTGCGAGGCAAAATTTGCGGCCCCTATAACGCCGTCCTGAAATGACCACAGCAGTTGAAAAGGACGTTAATACTAAACAAACCAAACCAAACCTCATCCAATACCTCGTAAGGGAGCTCTACCGCATTTCCCTTGCCTCGGTGAAATACAAGCTCAGGACATGAGCAAAAATGCTCAGCCTCACATAAGGAGCCAGGCCTCTGCTTGTGTCCAGCTTAGCGCTGTAATCCCACTCCCAAATCTTTAAACACAATTTTGCGCAAACCCCCACAGTCACAACACTGGTTACTCCAGTGAGACTTTGTTTCGGCATGTACAATGCATAGATTATTGGGCATCATATCACAACAAGCTTGACCATTTGGTTTTGCACTTAGTTCGGTGCAGACATTGATCAGTTTAACTGATTAGCGAGCGCGGACATTTCTCAACGTCGGTCTTGAGTACAAACTCTACGTTGATCTGGGCGAGAGGCCCGTAACCAATAATAAAAACAAAACTTCCACCTCACCGCCAACGAAATCCTCTATCCTTTTGGAACGATGAACATAAATGAGCAAACACAATGCTCACAGGGAATGTCTCTCAACACGGATACGTTTTTAACTTGGTCGGCCATATAATTATTCAATTATTTCTTCTGATATTACGGAAAAACAGGTTGTTTACAGCCGTTACACATGGCTCTTAGAAAAGCCATCACGCAAGGAGTTGCGCATTTCTTATTCCCAGGACATAAAAAAAAAAAAATCCTCTCTGGCCAAATCGCTTCCCGGCACTACCTCAATAATATACACAGCAGTTCATCCATAAAAACCAAATATCAAAACTACTACATCCTTTCCTTGAATTCCTCACCGCAACGCTCTGTTCCCAACTTATTGTTGCCGAACTACATTGTAACGATTAAACTACATGAGCAAATATCATTTATATAAAATCGGCGTCAGTGGACGATGTCACAACAAAGAAAAAAATCTAACAATGGGTTATTTCCCGATTATACAAACGGGTGGGTTCGCTTCTAGTTTAATATAAATTTTCAAAACACAGAAAATAATTAACAAAAAAACGAAGTGATTGCAAAAAAAAAAAATAAACAGAGATAACGCTACTTAAAATTTTACTACGCAGTGAACACGGGCCGGAAACTCATCACTTAAAGAAAATAAAACAAAACAAATGTTTAAATAAAAATCTACTGACCCTTAGGTCACAATTTAATGAACTGCTGATGCAGAAAGTTTATAATTGATGTAACAATGCGATTTATTTAGACCCTAAATTTTGAGTTTTAGACATTTTCGATAAGGAACTATTTGCTTAGTTAGATTGATGCATGGAATCACACGCTGTAATTAATGTCCTTCCATTTAGAAGTACAAGAAATAAACTTACCACAGAGAATAGTGCAGCCTTATACATAGGGCGCAATAGGCTGAAGAAAAATGCAATGTGAAAAAATACACGATAGAAACTGGACTCGCTCGCAATGGATCAACCATCAGAGCAATTAGATGGACGTAAGCTGATAAAATAAGTTTACAGAAACAAAAAGCTGCGAGAATCCGACGAAGTTCGTGATCCGGAACGTCCAGTACAGGAAAACTCAACCGAGCCAGAACTCAAAGACGCTATGCAAAAGATGCCAAAGACTAGAGGAAAGACTTGGCTTTTCCGGACAAGAAAACAAAATAAAAAACAGGTTAATAATCTTTACACAAGTTTACTGGGGACACCCACAAGGGATACCCACATTATTAAGCATCAAACTTCTCTCTCAACTTCGTGAATTGATGCACCTTCTTACATTCTATGCCTAATTTCTCTTACTTCGTTGCCTAGGCAATCACCAGCCCATAACAAAACATTTCCTTTCTTTCTTCCTCGAACGAGGGCAACAATGCATTGTATGATGTTCTTTAATAACAGCCTACAAAAGAAAATACAAACTGTGACTTTTTTTATTGTCAGAAATGGCAATTTAAGCACAGTCAATCTGTAAAAAAGAACGAAGTTTGAAAAGATGGAATTCAATAAGGAAAATAAAAATAATTCATGCATAATAAGAACTGCTTCCAAGGCATTTGGAAACTATGCATTTCTTCTGCTTGTTTTCTCAATGAAATGAGAATGAATAAAAAAATGGAAACATTCACGGAAACACTCTGCTTCACAATATGAACGTTAAGGGCTTATGGATTTAGGGGATGATGGTTTATAAAGTAGAACAGGAAATTTTAAGAGAAATGTTATTTTATTTTGATTTGGTGTCTAGATATCTGATGCTTAATTACAGGGTCTTTATAAATAAAGTTCCATTTTGACATGGCCATAAAAAAAACTACTGGACCAAAAGCTATAATACTTGGTAATATTATACAAGAAGGCATGGGAAGTTCATACCCACCAAAAAAAATAAGTTCACCAGCATGGAATGACACTCTATGCAATATTCGTATACGAAATTAGACACAGGTGTAACCTGCTTTCAGTAAATGGTGGAGGCCACATTCAACGTGTAACTAATTTTAGTAACGATTAAAGACTTGTTAACCTGTGTCTTCGTGTCTAATTTCGTATACGAATATTGCATAGAGCGACATTCCATGCTGGTGATGATCTTTTAAACTAATTGTTTTTGGTGGGTATGAACTTCCCATGCCCTCTTGTGTAATATTACCAAGTATTATAGCTTTTGGTCCAGTAGTTTTTTTTTTATGGCCATGTCAAAATGGAACTTTAATTATAAAGACCCTGTATATCTAATTTATAACGTTAAAAGGCATATACTTAGATCCAGAGCCCATGGCTACTTGCTAGCATTCATCATTTCCCCATAGGTAACATGTAAAAAGGGAAAATGTAAATGAAATTATGAGAACTTGAGGACATTAAATTTGGTTACATATAAATATATTTGGAGATGCAAAATTTATAAAGGGTAAATACTTTTTCATGTCTAATAGTTCGCAAAAAAATGGAAACGTTATTAATTGTTTTTTCTTGAACAATTTAACCTTTCATGTACTGAAGTAAGGTTATGCTGTTTATTATAATGATTTAATTCATGATTTCTTTTCACAACATTTAGTTTACATACCAATTCATCTTCAGTGCTTTACCAAATTTATATAATGAAGTATATTAATACGATGAAAATAATGAGATTACAAAAATATTGTGATAAATACAGTTTGGGATATTGTTTATATGACTAAGTGTTTTTAAATTTTCAAATAATGTTAATGTACAGGGTATTTCTAAATTATCTCTTATATTACACATGTTTATTACTCAAAAACTTTCTTAACATGCCTTAAAAAATTTCAATGTGATTTCCTCAAGCGATTTCCCCCCCTCAAGCGAAACTCGATTTCCTCCTATGTTCGGGCTAGCATTTCGGGGGTGATTTCAGCGATTGTTTTAATTATTCTGTTCTTGAGAGTTTCAATGTCATAAACGTTGGTCTTTCACATATCCCCAGAAGAAAAAATCCAGAGGGTTCGCATCGGGTGAGCGAGGGGGCCAAGGGATTGGCCCATCCCTTCCAATCCATCGTCCTGGAAAGCTCGTGTCAAGGCACTGCCTAACTTGCAGGCCCCAGTGAGGAGGTGCTCCATCTTGTTGGTAGACTGTTGGGCTGCAGTTCTTCCACCTGTGGGATCAGGTAGTTCTCCAGCATGTCTAGGTAGGTTGCAGTGGTAATGATGTCTTCAGCGGAAAAAAAAAGTCCGATTACTCGATCATGCATTAAAACGCACCAAACCTTTGGACTGTCGCGTATATGCTCCCTTAGAACGTGGGGGGTTTTGAGAGCCCCAAATGCGGCAGTTGTGTTGGTTTACTGCTCCGGAAGTATGGAATGTTGCCTTATCAGAAAACAAAATTTCCTCAAAGAAGGTGGGATCATTGTTGATTCTTTGGAGCATATCCTCAGCAAACGTCTTGCGCTTCCGTCGGTCATCTGGCTTCAGTTCATACATCTGGATTTTGTAGAGTGTAAGACAAAGGCGGTGCTTCACTATTTTATGTACGGATGTCACAGGTATATCCAGTTGATGAGCCGCTTGGCGAAGTGATTTACGGGGACTACGGTCGTACGCCACCCTGATCTTTTGTACTCTGTGGTGTCGCTGAAGGTCTACCAGCACCCTTTTTGGTAACAGGCTGCCTGTGTTTAAAAATTTTTCATGCCATAGCTTAATTGATTTATGATTTGTAGGACCCTTTTTAAACTTTTTGAACATTCTCTGAACTGTAAACATTGACTTAATTTCCGCAAGCCATAACATGCATTGAGCTTTTTCTTGAACACTCCCCATTGTTTGCTGCGTTTTGCGAAAAATAGAACAACGCACCAACAATAGTACCACGCGCCAACCCCGTGTTTCATTATCAACTCGCGCGAAGCTAAGAAACTTTTTGAGTTTTTCTTTGTGAATAAAAAAAATCACGTTAAAATCTGTAATACTTTTTGAATTTAATACGGAAGATAATTTATAAACATCCTGTATTATTGTTGGATGTTGTTTGTTGGTTTTTATATTGTTATAAATGTGTCATTGTTGCCAGATTAAATTTAGAAATTTAAATGTGTTTTATTGGTTCGACCCGAAATTTATCCTATCACAAAATTCAACCAAGTTCATAACATACACATCACATACATCACCGATACAACGTCTCAAAATATCCGTTAAATGAAAAACAACAAACAGTAAAAAAAATCAAAAAAGTGTTTATAAACTCCAATGCTTCACATGCCCATGTTATTATATTGGATAAATATTGGAAAGACAAGAACATTCGAAACTAGATGTAAAGAATACACCTATTGCAACAAAAATTTGAGATGAAGTTTACTCGACAACCTTTTAGTTTTCACGACTTAGGCTGGATATGCTGCTTAAATCTTTGGAAGATATTAATCTGGCAATTGTAAATAAGCGAAAGGCTTATTAAGTTCGGCTAGGAAAATATTTTGGAATCTGTTGAAGATTATTTGAAATCTTTCATATATAATTTATCATTTTTGAGTTAATGTAATTTTAAAATATTATTTAACTTTAAGATCTTTATTCGGAGTCTGCAGACCGTGAAAATCAAAAATAAGTCACTCTTGTTTAAATTCCAAACGAATTTTAACCGAATTTTTTTACCAGTCTCGAAGACAACTACTTAAGAGATGTATTTATTATTCAAATATTTGCAATTATTAATTTGTCAAACCAAAGTAAAAATTACCAGATAATTTCCCTTAAGTCTGAAAAACTATAATAAAAGGTTATTTCTTGTTGTAGTAATATTGTTTTCCTATGATACGCCGCAATCCTGTTAAATAATATCTATACCCTATCTCAAGTTTATTTGAGAGTGACATCACGAGTGAACTGGTTACAATTCGCATGAAGAAATAGTTTGAATAAATTTCTGTATGAAAAGTTCCATATTTCTATCTGCAATCATATTTCATATTTTTCTCCTCGATATAATAAAAAATCGGCGGATAGAAATTAAAAAAATAAAATAAAAAAAATTTAACGGCGGAAGGAACACGATGCTGTGTACTATATCTGATAAGCGACGTTTTTCGGTGACGTCAATCTCAACTGAAGCTGAGACGAAAAAAAGTATAGATGAATGATAAACTTCAGACGAAAAAAAGTATACGGCCAATCAGCGAATGCTTCTTCCCTTTAGGATTGAACTTAAAACGTTTACAAGTATTTATTTCCAAACAGTAATGTAAGATTACATGTATATAAATAATCTATACCAATAATAAAACTGTAGTGATCTGGTGTCTGTAAAAAGAAAATCTTATGCGACAAGTCTTACTAACACTAACAGAAGCCAAAACAATCTTTTTGTGTCTGTCGATTTGTTTGTTTGTTTGTTTGTTTGTATGTTACATCATCACGCAAAAACTACTACACGAAAATTAACGCCGTTTTCACAGTTGAATTTTTTAGGTGTATGATTTATCGTGATACGCCGTCTAGATTCAAACGCTCTTAAGCTGGTATACAAACTGAAATGCGGCTAAGGTATTACTTTCACAAAACAAACAACAGATGGCGCTACAAGCAAATATCTATACTTAGCAACTTTTAACTGTTCCGGTTTAAAATTTTTAAAAATTCACGCAGATGAAGTCGCGGGCAACAGGTATTTGAGTATGTGTATAGAACGATATATGACTTGTAATGAATGGGATTGAAAGGAGAAGAAGAATTTTGTACCATGAAGCGCAACCTCAATACAAGGTAAGGAAGGTTGTGGAAATTATTGAATTTCGGAGATTTCGTTTTTATTTCAGAAAGATTGAGAAATCCATTGAGTGTTGTTTTTATTTGATTCTTGCTTTCGTAAATATTAAAAAAAAAAGTATTTCGTTTTCTATAAATATTAGATGATGCTTTCTCTCATAGCTAAAAATTCATTTCTGCATCTTACTTCAACATACCATTATGATAGCAGCACGTGTTACCTTTTTTTTTTTTGTATTGTTCGTCCCTTGAATTTTTTTTTTAAATTGTGGTTCATTTTTTTTTGAATTGTTCTCTTTAATTATTTTTTTCCTCCTTGGATTTTTTTTTCTTTTTCCTTTTTTCCTTTCTAACTCCGGCGCTGTTCCCATCTCCCTGAACCTTTCCGAATTAAAGACTCGGTGATGATGGTTGAAGGCAGCTAGCCAATGTCCCGGTTACTGGCCACCGTATCCGTGATGAGAATACAAGGGCAGAAATTATCAGCACCGATGAGCGCCATTACCCCTAGCACGCGCCCCCTCGAGAGCTGTTGTTGCCGCGAAAGCTGCGCAGACGCTTCAAATCATTGGTATTCTGAGTCGTTTCTGCCTCAGTTACAAACATAAACCAGAAGTTAATAGACGGAGACCCTCTTTTCGTGGTGCGTCGCAAACCACAAGATGGCCTCTTCCTTCTCCCTCCCTTTTTTTTTTTTTTTTTTTTTTTTTTTTTTTACTTCTTTCTCATTCTCTGTGTAATTTTGGCCCTTGAATGTCGCTTGATGATCTAGGCAAGAGATTTTGACCCGGTCACAATTATGAGCCCCCGTGTCTACCCCCTGACCAGTTATTACTTCCGCAAAACATCTTCTTAGCTCCTCCGCCAACGTTTCCCATTAGACTTGTCCAAGTGAATTTATCGCTTATTGCTTTTATAGATTTTTCCGGTCACTCATTTTGGGGGTAATGAAAACGTCTGTGTTGTGGTTTGACGGGATTAACGTGTGAGAGGGATTGCAACTTACTCGAGATGTTGGCGGGATTGAGAAATGTGGAAAATTCTGAGACACGACTAACCCTACGACTGTTCGATGTAACTTAAATGTATTAAAGATGTAAAAAAGTTGTTTTCGAATGGGTGATGCTTTCATTTGACACTACCCATATAAAAAGAATTAGTGTTAAAAGAATGGATACAAATACTCGTATTTTTTGTATATAGTGTGGTTCAAAAAAATGCATACACTCTTCAGCAAAAGAAAAACATATATAAAGTTGTAAAACTAAAATCATACAGACGTTAAGGGAAGAATAGGGGAGCAAAGTCATAGGGGAGCGTCGTATACATATTTTCAGGTTTTGCTTGCATCGTGCAAAGGTTGTATAAACAGTCAGAGCGGTATGAATGCTGTCAATTGGGCTATCAGCAGTCGTCTGAAACGTCTTGTAACGTGAGTACGGCTACACGACGAGAATTATCAGAAATTGAATTATGCGGGAAAATGGAGCTAGACAGATGAGATATTCCATTTCTGAAGAGATGAGGGGATTTAGCATTGCTCGATCCACACTGTCAAAGGTGTGCAGAGATTACCTCATTTCAGGCATTAATTCTGGCATTTCAGGCCTCATTATCTCACACAAGTAGGAGGCATGAAAGTGAACAGATTCTGTTAATACATGGGGGGGGGGGGGACTCAACTTTTGCCAAGGTAAAGTTAGAGGGTGGAGCAGAAATCATAGTGCACATGTAAACACATATGTAAGTATGCACTGTGCACACATTTATTATGGAACTGTGAATCCAGTGAAGCTTTACAAAAGATGCTCAAAATGTGAGCCAGCCATGGCCTCACATGCGTGGTATCGGCGCAACATGGACTCCTGTATCTGGACAAAGATTCCAGGCATTTCTCTGATGTCGTCTGAAACAACTGCGATGCGAGCTGCCAGATCTTCAATGCTTGTCACAGATGTTCGGTGCACAACTGATTTCGTGTGGCCCCAGAAAAAGAAATCCAGCAGATTTACATCTGGTGACCTAGGAGGCCGTGCCACAGGTCCACCTCTTCCTATCTAGTGATTGCCAAACGTTGCATGAAGCTAATTGCGCACATCACGGCTAAAATGAGCAGGCGCTCCATGTTGGAACCATATTTGCATGCGAATAGCCAAGGGCACGTGTTCCTCCAAAAGCAGGTGTTCCTTGCCAAAGAACTGCAACCTGTTTGTGTTATGCCATCATTTGCATGCTTTATCACTTGCCATTCGCTCCCCATTAACTTGACAATGGTTGAGTTCCGACCCCTCATGTATTAACAGAGTTTGTTCACCTTACTGCCTCCTACCTAAGTATGAAGTTTAGATTTTACCTTTTGAAACAACCTGTATAATACAGTAGCTGCATTTTTCACGGTAATGAGGACGAGGTTGCAGTTAAAGATCGCTGTCTAAAATGTAAGATTTTGAAGGGCTCGTATTTTGAGAAGAACTAATACATGTGCGAAGTTCATTCTTTCATATCTTTCCGAAGATCCTCGTAAGTAAATGCGAAGTGTCGTTGTATTAAGTAGATTAACTGTTAACTTGCTTGTTGGCGAATTCATCAAAATTTGAGCACTTCCTTTTTTTCTCAGATCCTGCGAACGGAAAAAAAAAATGAATAAAGGCGGATGGTTCTTTGAATTTTTCTTCAATTTATTTTTAAGAAGTTATCGATTAGTAGAAATTTCTTCGCTTCATTTGTCAATTTCCAAATGAAACTGGAAGTCTTCAGTCTGAATAGGATCGATGTGGATTCACCATTTCTTGGTGAAAGTGTTTCAAGACTTAGAAAAGCACAGTGAAGATCATTAGAACTGAAATGGTAAATCTAGAAGAAGACCATTAAAAAATGACATTGTATATTTTCTTCTGTCCCCACTTTTTTATGGTCCGGGAATTATAATATATGAAATGAATATTTTTCATCGCTGATTACGAATATCGCATCCAATCCGTGATCGCCTCTGACACCCGAGGACGACGAGGATTTTTTCAAGGGAAAATTCTGAGATTACGCACTTCCTTCCTTCGGGAAGTAAAGCCGTTGGTCCCGTGGCTGCACGTTAAAAAACCCTTGCGAGACAAAATTTGCAGACCCTATAACGCCGTCCTGAAAAGACCAAGGCAGTTGAAAATGACGTTAATACCAAACGAACCATCGCCCATAATTGCTCTCGAACATATTTACCCTTTGATATTTTCAAATTTAAATTCTTCTCATCAACTTTTTTTAACTTCATTTTGGTAATGATAAGTTTCGCATTCTCATCTGGTTTAAAAATGCCGTTATTAAATGATAAACGTGTTCATCTCCTTATTCTTATAAAATTCGTCAGCTTTAACTTGGTTATTCCTTTCTTCCATTAATTTTTTCCCCTCCTTGTTAGAGATTTTTTTTTTTATGAAAAAGTGTTTTTCCCTTTCAGAATAACTTTCACAAAAAATGGCGTCACGGTTTCACCAGGCCTTGCTAAAATATTCGCGGGCAAACGAGAAGAAGCTCCGTTCGCGAGATGTAAACGAGACCCTTGGTTGCTGTTGGTAACGCGAAAGGATGAGATCTCGTGCAAATTCATCGACTGCTCGACAGGCGAGAGCGAAACGAACCAATACCTCCCTCCTGAAAGAAAAGCCTCTCTAAGATTCTTCATTTCAGAAGGGAAGCGAAGAATCTTGTGTCTAAAGTGAAGCGATGTATTCTTGTAAGCGTGAACATACATAGCAAGGGATGATAGTAGTGTGGTTAATTGGCCGTTGCCTATGTGCTGCAAGAAGAGCAGCATTGGAATAGGCGTTTGGCAATAATCGTTTGTTCCGTCTCACTAAATATTTACGACGTTGTCATGAAAAGAATTCATTAGGAAATGAAAAAGATTGAACAGCCATAAACTGATCGTAAAAATTGCGGAAACACACTTAACACTTAAACTCGTAAAAACAGGAAAGACTGATAAAGTTGGCGAATGTTTTGGATAATTAAGCGTTCAATCGTTATAACAGCAAATCGCTTTGGTATTTATTGTGACAGATTAACATCTTTATAGGGGGTCGAGAAAACGGAGACTATTTTTACAAGGAATATTTGATGTAGAAGGAAAGAAAAGACTAGACACAAAAACTGCAGAGAACACTAAATGGATACAAAGTTTGCTGCGAAAAAAGATAGCCTCTGCCCTAAATGTCAGCTCAGAGCGCTATGGAAAGACGCATTGTCTTCTTGAAAGTAGTCACTTTCGTTCTGATAAACCATCAAAGTGACAGGATGAGTTTGTTGTGCGTTCAGAGATCATTTGAGGGATCCTTGAGTAAGATCTGCTACATCTTGCTGCACTTTTACTCTGAGCGATATTCACTAGTCGATGACACCCAAAGTTGCACGTTGAGTCCCAATTTTTCTTTGGATGACAGTCCAGTCTTTAAATAGTTTAACAACAGCTGCTCTTGAACATTTCACTGACGTTCGCTCTGATGCCGAGCTCTTTCTTCGTTTAGAGTGTTTAAACATCGCATTGTTTATCCATATCTTCACTTGTACTACTGTATTACGCCCTAAACTTCCCTTTTTTATATTAGTCTCGCTCTCTAGCGAAAACAGTGTGACGCCATAGCTAATGTACTTATAAATGTCAGGTTGTCATACTAAATTGGCTACTCGGTGTATTATGTCTCTATAGATTTACCACAGAAACTTGTATATATTGGAGAATAAAACGACAATAGGACACATTCAGTAAATTTCAATAGTCTCGACTTCTCCTTCATAGCACGAATAACTATCTCGAACAGCTCGAAACAGCGGCTATAATGCGCTGTTTTCATTGTTTTATGCTATAAGTATCACATGGTAAACTTTAGACTTGATAAACCACCGGGGACGAAAATTCTAAGGGTTTCATGTTTTGCTGATCGAGGGGTCTTTGGAATTTGATCCATCATTCCATCTTCCATCTGGACGCCCACGCACTACTGACCCACACGAAGACCGTCGAATCGTATGATAAGCTTTGAGCAGCCGTACGGCATCTACAGTAGAGATAAGGGCTAGAGTGGCACCATCTTTGTCAAGACAGACCATTGGTAACAGTTGGCTAGCTGCAGGACTGCGGCCAGGGATCCCTCTAGCCAGACTTCCATTTCTGCAAGAATACCGTGCTGCGCAGTTGCAGTGGTGCCGCGAAAGAGCCGAATGGAGGTCTGTGGTCTTTACTGATGAGAGCAGATTCTGCCTGTACACCAGTGATGGACGTGTACGTGTGTGGCGAAGAGCAACAGAATGCCATCTTCAACAGTGCATCCGTCTATGGGCACAGGTCCAATCCCTGGCGTGATGGTGCGGGGCGATCAGTTATTACTCGCGATCACATTTAGTGTTTGCGGATGGAACATCGAACAGCATTCGGTACGTCCAGCAGATTGTGGTACTTGTTCTTCTCCCTTCTTGCAACAGGAGGATAACATGTTTTTCCAGCAGGATAACGCCCGTTCACACACGCTTATAGGCCTTACTGCATGTGGCACTACTTCCCTGACCAGCACGACCTCCAAACTTGTCGTTAGTTGAGCATGGTGGGACATAATAGGACACAAAGTTCATCGCGCTGCACAGCAGTGTAACAATTATGCAACAATTCCGTAATTGCGCTAGCATGTTCAGAAGGCTTGGAACAGCCGATCCGAAGACGACATCCAGCATCTTTATGACTGCATGCATGCAAGAATCGAGGCCTGACCTATTCTATTATAAGATGGTCTATTGGGGCATGGAAGCCTAACCTAATCTAACCTAACCAACCTTTTTCTGGACGTATTGTCTTGCGTTTACAAAGCAACCAATTGAGCACGAGCAAAGCTGTTTTCACCTCATCGATTCTATACCTGGTCAATTTTTCATTTCCGTCGAATGAAATGCGTTTGACCGCCAGAAATGGTTTCGTTTGCTGTACTGATTATTATTAGTAATGAAAGTTAAACTTAATCAACTGGCCTCTCGTTTATTCGCGCGAGCTCGTACATCAGATCGGCCTGTCATGTTTAAATGGCTCCAACCAGAAACGATTTTGGTGCGTAAATAATAAAACGTTAGTTGAACGTCCACAGACAAATAAATATGACGCCCGGGAATAGAAGGGGCTAACTCGTACGTTACGGGGCTCTAATTAAAACAACAAAACTCTAGCATTTCGTTAAAATCGTTAAACATTAACCACATATTATTTCAACACACTTGTCTAGCTCTTTGACCTCCGCGTTGATTTTTTTTTATTTTCCTGTTGCTCTGGCCACTTTTCCCAAAACCGAAGTCTCCTCTTCATAATTTTGAACGACGGATTCCGCTTAATTGGATTCCCTCGCCTATTGATAAGCATTCCCATGTCGCTATAAATGTAGGTGTTTACAAATTATTATTAGGTGAAAGTCATTGAAATGCACCCTTTTTATAGCATCACTCCATTCATTGAACTGTCATTGAGGGGTTTCATTTTCTCTTCTTCCAAATCGATTCCTATACAAGGATTTGCTGGAAAATTTCATGCAAATAAATTTTACTCTCTGCTAATGAACTTGCTTAAAGAAGAAGAGTAAAGAGAGAAATGAAGATCTTAGCTCTCGTTTATTTTATTCCTCAAACAGGATGAATAATAATATGTTTGCCTGTACATCAATATTTAAAATATTTTTCTGTTCAACATACATATATTTAGAATGAATATAGACGGAAAAGGAAACAAGACATCACATAACAAAATATTAAATAGTTAACTCGGATGTACATTTCAGCAGCCAGACAAGAGAACGTTAAATGTAGAAAACAAGTTAAATAAAGCTGAACACCACAAATCCGTACATAAAGTATATTAAATGATCCTTATGTGCTTTTCGTGTATATTTAAGGACCTTTATGTGGGCGAATCATACAAGCGAGAAACAATGGTTTTTATGCGAGAAATAAATAGTCCAATTACTGGACCTTACAGCTTTATTTATTGAACTATTTAAATTGATAACAGCTTTCTTCTTGCTGTTTTATGACTGGCTTTACACTAAGAAACAAAATAATGGAGAATAATTTCCATTCCTTATAATAAAAAAAATATCAATGTAAACAAAATGATAAGACGGTAAAAACTTTTTGTACAATAGGAGGTGCATTCAAGTTATAACATCTTCAATTTTTTTTCTCAGGACTGGAAATGGATAGAAATATGCAGTTTGTTTTAAAATACGTGCGCACTCGTTGTGAATGCTTGACAGAAATGGCAGCACTATACGGGAAACAGAACTTTAGCGGCAGCGGGCCTTATGACTGTTTTTGATACTTAAAATTGCGACATTTTCATTACAAGAACAGCGTGTAAGCATTCGTTTTCTTCATTTGGTGTTGTGACACTGATTGAAATTCACGCCAGTTGAGTGAAATATGTGGTGATGGTGTCATGGATGTGTCTAACGTGGGTTCGTGGGTGGGACAGTTCAAAGAAGACAGAACGTCGTGTAACAACAAATCAAGACAATTTCGGCCTTGCAACAGCCAATCTGACTACATGATTGAGCGAGTGGAGAAAGTTGTTTTGGAGGATCGCCGAAAAAGTTTGGAACTCCTCTCTCCCAAAGTTGGCATTTCCGTAGGATCTGTGCACACAATCCTGCATGAAGACCTGAAAATACGACGCTGCAGTTTTTTCGTGACAACAACTTTGAAGTGATTTCTCATGCCCTCTACTCACCTGAACTGGTGACTTTTGGCTGTTTCCAACGATGAAAGACACTCTCCGTGGTCTCACATTCAGTAGCCGCGCCGCTATTCCATCAGCTATTTTCCAGTGATCAAAAAGACTCCTAAAGAAGCGTTCGCAGCGGCCATGGAAGATGTGTACAGCTGCAGGGAAGATTACGTCGAGAAATGACACAAGTTTAACAGTTTTCGTGTGATTAGTTTGTGAGGAAAAAAATCGGAGGTGTTATAACTTGAATGGACCTCGTAAATGAAGATTAATGTTTGTAGTGCCTCCTTGATTATGGGTGACTTTGAATATTGTATCCTTCATCGACTCTACTATTTTTGCAAAGCTTCTCGTGATATTTCTTCCAATGATTCGAGGATAGCTTGCTTGGGGGTTCGAACATCTTGAACTGTTTTCTGTTGACATAAATACTTAGAACCAAAATTATCTTTAATTATCTTTGAAATTGATGTCTGTACTTCTGGCTGGCCACTTCATAAAACGTATTTTCTTGCGCTGAAACCATTCCATTATGGTTTTGGATGAATGAGATGCGGCGTTATCTTGTTGGAAAGACCTAATTTAATTTCGGCCTTCAAAGCGCACCAGGTAAGTGCCAGACTTGATACTTGCAGGAATTAATTCTACCATC
This sequence comes from Rhysida immarginata, assembly GCA_023313115.1. Classification (NCBI taxonomy): domain Eukaryota; kingdom Metazoa; phylum Arthropoda; class Chilopoda; order Scolopendromorpha; family Scolopendridae; genus Rhysida; species Rhysida immarginata. Next base: position 2,617,690 of record JAHWFO010018671.1, on the reverse strand, counting down.
CACAAAGCCCAGCTCAGCTCTACTTTTATTTTTTTAGAACTGACCCCCCCCCCCCACAGACACACTCATCATGGTGGTATCTCCTCCTTGGATGCGGTTTCTGGAAAAATTTTGGCTCTTTGCTCAGTTCGTGCCAATAATAGTTCCAGCTATCTTTCCTGTCCAAATTATATATCTTCTCATCACTAAAGATGAGAGAATTCCACTCCTGTATCAATGTCAATAGGCCCTTGCAAATTCAAGGCGATCATTATTGGGTCGTATAGTTAGAGGTGCTTTTTTTTTTTTTTGGTTAATCTTTTGCCACTTCATGTGAGAACAATTGTTTAAATAGCCGCTGATGTTCCTTCGTGAGGCAATTATATCAGTGGTTCGCTTAATAGAAGCACACTGTAATCTATCATTCATGTCTTAACATTCGACAGTGACCTTTAGGAGTAAGATCAGGAGGCCTTCCGGAACTCTTATTATTACCATACTTTAGGGAATCATTCATGAAATTCGACACTATAGATATTCTAATCAGATGTGCAATTTCAGAAATACTTTTCTCCTGCTCAGAAATATATTTCAAAAACGGGATAACAATTTTCCACGTTCTATTTTATTTCTGACTGCTAATAAATAAAAAGTTTGCTAAAAGGTATTTTATTATTTATTATCTTATTCCAAGGTTCTTGTGTCTCGTCCTTCTTTTCCCCTGCATCCGTCATCATGTAATTATACATTTACTTACCAAGATTTGAGGCCACGACACCAGTAATTTTCAAAAGAAATATAAATGTGTCTTTTCTTTATGATCACCCTATTTTCACTTACTTAGTTCTCAATTGGTTTTACCCAATTCAATTTGCCTAAAAATTGAACCTCTAATGTCTTTCAATAAATATGTAATTTAGATAAAAAATATTAAAATATTTCTTGAGTTATGCTAAAAAAAATCTTGTTTCATATCTTTTGATCAGTACTGTAGTTTCCATAGCTTCTCTTGCTTCAACCGTTTTCGTTATTGATACAGTATATTGCGGCATGAACTGAGGGAGATGATTTTCATTTTTTTGATATTTTAAAATTTAGAGTATACAATCTGAGCGTTATTATTATTTCCTTTGTTTAGTTAGCGGTTGATGGTACATTCAAATAGTAGATATAAAATGCAAAAAATTATATAAATTAACATTAAATACATGTATGATGTTGTTTTATAAATTATATACGAGGGTTAGGGCATAAGTCATGGCAACTATTTTTTTATGAGAATTCAAGCATGGGTGGAAAATGTGAAATATGCAGACGAAAGGACAAGGAATGGACGATATGTACGGACATTTAACAACACGTCAATACTTTGCTTCTCATGTTTATTAAGGTAGTTGACAACATTACAGGTTTCATGTTCTGGAATCATGAAGCCTGCAATGTTTCATACGTTTCATGCTTCTGGAAAATTTATTCTGGAACATGATTAAGATTTCCAGAATAAGTAACAGAAATCAAAATAGAGAACGGCTATTTTGATATACGAGCGTTGTTCAACTCGGGTTACATCCACCTTGGACGGCGGTTGAATAAGAACTGATTTAACATTGCTCTCTGCGCAACATCAGGAACTCACGGAGCCATCTAATGTTGTGGAAACATACTACCAGTAACAGCTTCTTTGAGACATATGACATTTTATGATACCCCCCTTAGCTCTGAGAAAAAAAAAATAGTTGCCATGACTTATGCCCCAACCCTCGTAAATAAATTATATTAAATTATATAAATAAAATTTATGCACGAGTATTTTTTGTTTATTTACTTGCTCAATTGATGAATCAAACTTTTACATTAGTGAAATATTTTGTGTTGATTCATACTAAATAATTTAAAAATTTCTTTTATGCACAACTTCAAAAAATTCCATGATAATGAGAAAATACGACGTTTTGAAGTAAATATTTGTAATTCACCTGAATTCTCGATTACTCGCCTCCCAGCGCCGAAATCTCTTGTCAATTCCATAAAATAAAAACAGGCAAAAATTAACTAATACAGGTGAATCAAATACTGTGTAAAACAATTTCAGGGGTAATTATAGAGATCAAGGTAAACACAAAAGTCCTATTAACATGGGTCCAATTTTTATTTCTTGTCAAGTTACAAGAAATGTTCAAAGTGTTTTAATGTAAATGTGTGGGCGGGCATTAAAACTGCAAACAGTTCACCACGTGATTGTGGGTGATTGGTTGGTCCGATTTGGATGATTTTTTTTTTGTTTTGTTTTGTTTGTTTTTTTTATGCTGAACAAGTTTGCAATTGGGTTTTTTTTTCTCTATCCCTTACGGTTTTTGAGATAAATTTTGAATGTGTCCTAATTTGCATATTTGGGATGATGAAAAGTGCACCATGGGTAGGCCACCCACAACTTCCTATTCTTTGGATTCATCAAAATTGACATATCTGCTTCGGTTCAAAAAATAAAAGGTGGGTTCAGACTTTTGTATTCACCCTGTATGTTAAGATATGCATCAACGTATGAATCAACTTTATACAGAGACAATAGAGACATCATGGTTTAAAATGTCAGGATTGATAAACAAATACTTTAAACTACTAACTGTACAAACACATACAGACATAAAGAATTATAAAGATATTTTCGAGGTTACCTCATAACACGACACAACAAGGCTGGTTTTCCACAAAAATTTAATTCACTTTAAATATGCATATTTTGAATATAGCGTAGTCATCTTTCAGCATAGATCAAAAAAGACGACCACATTATAATCGAAATATACATATTCATGATGAAATAATTCACTGGAAAAGCGGAATTGTTTCATGTTACGAGTATAAACTAAATTTTATTGAGTACAACTTCTAAATTTAAATTTTTTTACAATACGGAAAACACAACATGTAGAAACGCTGACTGGATAATGCTGGATAATACGGAGGATTGATTCAGATAAAATGAGACGACTTCAAACGCCGCGTATGACCTTGACGGAATGTGATTTGCATGACTCGCCCACTATTCATGGGGATTAGCTTTGTATACACTTGTTGCCGTTATTTGGGACATTTCTTGCTGAAACATGGCTTCCAAAAGCACAGCTTTTTGGGAAGGGTATATGTTTGGCCTTTCCGACGCTAACTTCATTCAGTCTTTCGTGCATTGTGGAATTATGCAAACGAAATGGTATTGTGGTATCCAAAGCTACTGTGAGTCGAATAATCAAAAAGAACAAATTGCGACCATCTTATGAACGTGGACGAGCAGAGAAGCAGACAAGCCCCAGCCAACACGCCCAGCTCAGGTGATGCGAGAAATCCGGTCTGAAGTGCTGAAAGAAAATCCCCCCACACAGAGAATTCTAGCCCAAAGGAAAGTTTTTTCACAGGCAACAGTCTCCAGAATAATTCATGACAATCTTGGGCTGGAGCGACGTTATAAAGCGCGCGGTCAAAGACTGTCGGCCAGGCACGTGCAGGAACGATTCACCAACGCCAGAAAACTGTATGAAAACCATCTTGCAGGTGACCGATGGAAGTGGGTTGTCTCCTTGGATGAAGCTTGGGTGTACCTCGATGACACCAACAAATCCAGGGCAATTTACTATCGCGAAAGAGGGGGCAAGGCCAGGTCCGATTTTGTCCGAAGGTGCAAAGAAAAGTTTTCAAAGGGCTTCATGGTGGTTGCCGGATATTGCTCACGTGGACTGCTCACGATTCGTCGAGTTCCTGGAAAGTATAAAATTAGTGCAGCTTACTTCCAGAGTAATGTAATGGACCACATATATCGGCTGGATATCCCACGTCTGTACCCTGGTGAGCAATCAAAAGTTTGGATCCACATGGACAAGGCATCAAGCGACACAGCGAAGTCATCTGTGGCTTACTACAGGAAGATGGAACAGGAGACGGGCATACGAGTTATTCCCTTGTCTCATGTGCCTGTAAAATCTCTTGACGCATCACCGATGGATTTCTGTGGTTTTGGTCTCCTGAAACGACCTGGGAAATCGCCGACCAAGAACCGTTGATGGGCTATGGAAAGTGTGTCAGCAGGTGTGGAACGGACTTTCAATGGAGTCCCTCAAACTTAGCCTACTTCAGTGGAAATTACGGTGCCGAGCGATAGTCCAACAACGTGGTTCTTACATCGCACGCAACCGATGGTGGCGCCATGGTATTACACCATCGTAACAGAACTGCAAAGTCGTCTCATTTTATCTGAATCAACCCTCCGTATTAATACAGCCGGGTTTTTTTCTTCCAAACGTTGAAAGTATAAGAATGCTAATTATTGAAATGCCGATTACAACGAGTTCTGAAGAAAACTGATGAATCCAGTGATGGCTTGTGAAAATCGTTCTAAAGAATAAAGTAATTACAAATATACATTAACAACAATGCAAAACAAAACTGTGTACCAAAACTTAAAAGATACGATAATACTAATACACGTTTTTTGCTTTTAGAATTCTTGCTAGCACGTCATGTTGTCAAGTTATGCATATAGAGGATGCAATGTTCAAATAATGGGTGTGAGGAGAAGCAGCTGCAATGTTCAGTTATCTATATTTTGGAGCCACAAGGAGATATATCAGGCACCAGTGAATAGTTATAAAACGTTTCATTGAAAAAACAAGAAATCTATACGTGCGAGAAAATTTTTGATGGCATATTTGAAAATAACGTGTTAAGGTACTCTAACATAACGTGTTTTTAGGTACATAAAATATCTCAAGAACGGGTTAAAAATTATCAGTGAAGATAAACCCGTACCGAATTGGATTATTTAAGAAACTCCTTTTATTTATTTTAGATAACATTGAATAGAATAATATCTAAATACTATATACTAGTTTATAACATAATAAATGAAAATATTAATAAAGCTGATACATATAACAAAAAAATCATATACAGTCATCAAAGGGAAATAATCCACACTTGAATTTTACTCTAAGTTTTACCGTTTCAATATTAATTTATTTTTAATAATTTAATATTACATTTAGAGTTAACATTATTAAGATTATTAAATTTAAATAATTATAATTAAAAAAGCTATTAAAACAACACATTAGCATGAAATGTAATATTAAGTGTTAAACTCGTGTGGATTATTTCCTTTGGTTGACTGTACTTTATTCTATTCAATATGAATTTGCTATACATGTATAATGGAGAAAAAAAATTTCAAAAAAATATAATAGCATATAAATTAATAAAAAAACATTTTTTCTAATTTATCAACAAAGTGAAGTTATTTCATCGTATTTCAATCTATATTTAATCAAAATCAAGACTTTTAAATGAAATGAAAGATCTTTACAGGGGTTTCAATTTTTAATTAATCAAGACTTCTGCGAATTTCATCATTGGATTTATCGGTTTTCTGACAGATTCTTTAGGATCGATATTTCCATGAATATGGCATAACATATTCGAGTCTTGAATATTTTATGCTTAAATTTTTCATCTTTGGAAGAACAGTATAAACTCCGTAATTTAGCATTCAACTGCTTTTCATTAGTGTATTCAAATTTTTATTAGTACCGAGGCCTAGTCTTGAGGAGAAATTGTCTAATTTTCTAAAATTAAAGAAAAAAAAATTCCATGGCTTAGATTCGAACCAGGGACCTGAAATAAAGGTTTTCACATGATTAGGCCAATTTATATGTGAGCATGTTAACCTTTACTATGAAATTCTGTAAGAAGTAAGTAATACAGGACTTTATTACTAGATTTATATGAGATTATATTGTATTTTTTAATGTTAAACCATATTAACAAGTTGCACCCAGACCCTCATTTATAAAAATATTAGACTTCACCTTTGATTCTCGTTTACAATTCAATATTCAAGCAGATACCATAATTATCAATCTCCACCGCAAATGTCATTTATCTCATGGCCGGTGAAATCAGACAAGTAATACAATCCAATGTAATTTCAACCCTCTACTACAACATAATAATCTGGGCGAGCATCACAAAACTTAACTAAAATCTCATTAAAGTTGCTTATAATAAATCATACGTACAGCATTCATATTAAGCATAACTACTTCAATTACCCGAATTTGCAGTTATTACTCTATCAAACATACGTTGGATTGACTTATTACTGAATTGACAAATGCTATATATTCCGCAGAGTTCATTAGAGACTGGTATATTCATAACACCGATTACCGGATCACACGTCGATACAAATTCGAAATCCCAATAATGGTATCCAAATATCTTTTCAGCCACTTTTCCTACAATGCCATCTATTTATGGAACGAACTACCATCATCAATCCGACAACAAATGGATGCAAAGATTCAAAACACTTATACCACCAACATCCAGTCTACCTTATTATCAGTAATTACAGAACATTATATTAAAGGACAATTAGATCAAGACTAGAGTTTTACTGAAGAGCAACTAAACAATTCCGAACTCCTATTAACTAAATATATTGTTACTTACATTTTCCCAATTATAAAGTACACCTTCTCTAATTTGTTATCCTAAATGTAATTTGTTCCATCCGGAGTGCAACTAAATAAATAAATAAAGCTTATTTCTGTGCAGAAATTAAAATTACACGTAAAATCAAAAATAATTTCACACAAATGCAGTAAATAAGTAAAAGAGAAACTTGGCCATTTCGTTTCCTGGTAAGATGAAAAGTTGAAAGGCGAAACGGACTTTAGCATGTGGCAGCACTTTTGTCCGATTTCGAAACGAGCATTTCTGGTTGCCAGTTGACTTTAGGGATTTCTCTGCCTTTTGGAGCCAATTGAGTGTTTGGTTTCAATTGAGTCGGCGCCATTTGTGGATCATTTGTCCAAAATATCCGTTTACAAACCGTAAACGTGTGTTTGGAGACTTGGGAGATCCAAGAGCAGAAAAGTGGTGGGGGGCTTCGAAGAACCCCCTCCCCCATTAAGTGGTGTTCCGGGATCCATCGGAGCCTTGTAATGAACCGGCGAAGAAGACATGAAAAGGGTCGTGAGGTCTTCTTCACCCTTCAAGATCAGTTTTCTCACTCATTACCTTTAAAGATAAAAGTTATAAAATAACACAAAATAGTCGCATTTAAAGGAAAAGTTGTCCTTTGTAAAGTGAGTCTTCATTGCCTTCTACATACAGTACATCAACATATCCTCTTAGGAACCAAGATGGAATGAGAAATATAATGGAATCGAATTCACTTATTTTACTTTTGAATTTGATTTCAGGAATTTTGTTATTTTTTTAAAGTATATGCAACTATTCTAGTAATATATATGTGGTGCCCATAAAAAAATATTCATAAATTTCGTTTCTAACATTTTTTCGGATATCTTTTGAGTAAATTCTTTCGAACGTTACAATGAAAATGCGAGAAAATCAATAATAATAGATGCGACTGTCTATAATTAGGGATTGGATGTAATAAAACAGAATTTGTGGCAGGGAATTTTCCCTTGCGTTATACATCTCGTTAGAGTTATGTATAAGATTTTGTTCCAAGCTACCGTAGTTGGTTCCGGTATGCCTACCTTATATTACATTATAAATTGGTCATAGGAAAAGTCGGAAGTAAAAATATCTTCAGAGATGAAGTTAGATTATTCGTCCACGGTTTTTAATTGCTCCGCATTTGTAAATCTAAAGCTCGTTTGCCCTAGTGGCAAGATCGGCGGTTAATCTCCACTGGCCGCCTTTTGTGAATGACCTCACAATGACATAATTAGCGGAGATTTTTCCGATTGATTGCCTTATTTTTTAACATAGGTATATTTCGTTGTGCTTATGACTTTTCTGGCATAATTATAACCATAACTCCACATTTTATAAGGGAAACGTCATCGAAAACAGTAAAACAATTGTACGAGAATTTTAAACGAACCAATAATATTCTGAAGGAGTTGCTGGGCATTTTTGGACGTCCGCGGCCGTCCATGACTGTACCAAACGCGCAGGCTGTTAATTAAGAATGTTATTATGCACACTCCAAAAACGATCGGTCGATAAATTGCAAGGAAACGTACCAAAATAATATCCTCATCTCACAGATTTATCGCCTGCAAGAATAACTTTGATTACTATCATCGCTTGCTTGATATTCTATTTTAACTTCAAAGTCATAGTAAATCACGCTGCTTTTTTTCTATGGAGTATTTCTAAAGAAAGTGAAAGATTCTACATCTTTATCCGGTTCAAACTCTGGGATGAAGCAAAAGAAATTAATGAAGATTTGGTCACTGTTTATGGCAGTAGAGCTTGTTCGTTTGACATTGTTACTCGTTGAATTCGAAAGTTTAAACAGGGTAGGTTGAGCTTACAAGATGACCCTCGCTCAGGTCGACCAACACAATCCGTGAACCAGGCAGCGATGGGGTCTTGCATAAATTAGTTACGGAAAATCCCCATATCTAGGTGTTAATGTTAAGTTTATTCGTTGGTGTATCAGCAGGCACATAGAGAAAACTTGGCACGACCAACTTCATCCGAAAAAAATTTATGCGAAATGGGTACCACACAAACTGACCGATGATAAGAAAAAGTTGCGTGTTGAAAAAGCGATAGAGTTGCTTCATCTTTTCCCCTCCAAATGGTTCCAGGTAACTTACAGATATTGTCACAGGGGACGAGAGCTGATTTTACTATCACACAACCCCTAGTAAAACAGCAAACTGTGTTCGGGTAGGTGAAGACGATCCTCGACCATATGTGATCAGGCCAGATTTTCGATCCCACAAGCGTTTGTTCGGTGTTTCCTTTAATTTTTCTGGGCCACTGTTTGTGAACTGTATGCCAGAGGGTCTTACAATTACAGAACATTACTACAAAAACATTGTGTTGTCTCAGTTAATTAGCAAAATCAAACAGCAGCGCCCAGCAATTCAAACCAGCAGAACCTTGCTTTTGGTCTATCTACAGCAAGAAAAAAAATACAAGTTCTTCCACATCCTGCCTATTCTTCCGACCTAGCACATGCGACTTCTGGTTGTTCCCTACGGTTAAAAGAAAACTTGTTGGAAAGCCATTTCGTCGGGTCCAAGATCTCGCACAAGCAGTAAATTCAGCTCTATGTACTATATCAGAAGAAGACTACCGTCTGGCCTTTAATAAGTGGCTTGAAAGGCTACAACTCTGCATAGACTTCGGGGAGAGAACATTGAAGGATTTTGATCATTGCCATGTTTTTTGTATAATTATAAGCCTCACTTGCATAATTTGTTGAACCCCCGTCGTTAAAAGCGTATCCTGTTGAACTCTGTATACCATGCGCGCATATCAAACTACTATTTTTCGGACGTGGGTGAGAAGGGAGTTTTGAGCAAGTAAAATAAATATCGTGAAAATTAAATAATCTGTATGTTCATCAGGTTATATTGCCTGTTTATAACATACGGTTTCCACTTATTAAACGATTTTGATTATAATGGCAGTCGAAACGCGTGAATTATACCGCATTATTTCAAATATTAAATGGGAATATCAGTTAAGAATTTAATTTCTTATCTAATTTTAAACAAGCTTTATTTGAATGATGCAATCCCAATACAAGGGAAAGTGAAAACATTGGATTCTCTAAAAAGCCCATTGCAAAATCGAGGTTACTCGTTTACTCTTTCTTGTAATTCAGTATTTAAAAGTCTTTTAGGGATGTATACAGGGTGTTTCATAATTGGTGTCCCGTGTTTAGGTCCAAATAACGACTCAAGGGGAACAGATTGCGGGAAAATGAATATTGATTATTCGGTTTTAATGTCCCCTAATTCAGAATAAAAACATTTCGCGTCCCTGGGGGTGAAGGAGTAAATTTTGAAAATTTTAATTTTGTAGGGGTAGGGGTTAGATCCCATGTGTTATTTAGAAAGTTGTAGAGCATCATGTAAAATGTGGGTTTAGCAAAAAACCCGGTGAAAAAAATCTCATCCCCTGCCCTTTATCGAGTGGGTAAAGTGAAAGGTATGGCTAACTAATGTAGACAAAAACAGAAAAACTCATTAGAAACTTATTAGAACTTTATTACTTATTTGAAAATGAATGAGAATGAATGAGCCCGGTCGAGTTTATTAGCTTTTCAGGGTAACGACTCATTCATTCTCATTAATTTTCCAAAAGTAGGCCCTACTGTTTTCTAATAAATATGGTTTTTGTCCACATCGGCCATACCTTTCACTTTACCCACTCGATAAAGGGGGCAGGGCATGAGATTTTTTCACCGGGTTTTTTGCTAAATCCACATTTTACAAGATGCTCTACAACTTTTTAAATAACACAAGGCGTATAACCCCTACAAAATTAAAATTTTCAAAATTTACCCCCAGGGACGCGAAATGTTTTTATTCTGAATTAGGGGACATTAAAACCAAATAATCAATATTCATTTTCCCCCAATCTGTTCCCCTTGAGTCGTTATTTGGACCTAAAGACGGGACACCAATTATGAAACACCCTGTATATAAGAAGCTATAGAACCATATAGTCACTTGAACTGACGTGTTTCAGTAAGTTTGATCCTGTCAGTGCCAACGACATCCGCGATATTTAAAAGAGAGAAAGAGCTACTTTTTTTTTTTACATTATACAGTAGATTAATTCAACCCGTTTAAAAAGTGGATTTCTTGTTTATTTGAATTTACCCAGACCCTCTACGAAATTATAACTCCACTAAATGTGTAAATTCAATAATTGAAATATGGATTAATTGAGAAATTAAGTGCTAAAATTCTTGGCAAAATTATGACACTTTTTAATTTAATTTTATTTTTTATTTGACTTTAACAATACATTCAATATTGAATTAGGGGACATTAAAACCAAATCAGTGTTCATTTTTCCCAATTCTGTTCCCCTTCAGTCGTTATTTGGGCCTAAAGACGGGACACCAATTATGAAACACCCTGTATTCTTGCTTATAGAATCTCCTGTGAAGAAGTAATATGAGAGCGCAACAACCCGATTAAATCGTGAACTCCTCTCCCCAGAATCAACGCATTCGATTGAATATGAATTTTGCATTCCGTGAACTACAGCCCGTGTGCATAATTGATATTCAGGCCTCGATTGCAGTGCATAATGCAGATATTATGCGATGATAAGTTTTTCAACCTTCGCCTTTCGTTTCCCGCTCTTTTATCTTTGTGCGGCGCAGTTTCGTGGATGAGGAGGCAGCTAATAATGCAAAACCTTTTGCATAGAATTGATGACGATCGTTTAGCAAGATTTACTTCCCTCCATCTATTACAGGCGTTTCAGCTTTCATTCCTGCTCTACAACACCCCCACCCAAAACCTCGACCCATTCCAATTTCTCCTTTTCTCCGCCTAAATCTCGAGGAATCTTACGAGAATAGGAAGGCATTGGGAGAAAAAATAAAATAAATAATAAAAAAATAAATTTGGCGGCAGGACGTTGGACTTGGAAGGGAAAAAATTGTAAAGTCAATTGAATCCAGAGAAAACAATTTTCTATTCCTGCGATGGGAATATATATTACGATGAAGGGACACAAAAAATAATTTAGAATAGACGAATGGGCTGGGCGTTTGAAGCTTTTTTTTTTTGCCTCCATCCTTTTCTAAATATAAAGCTAAATGCTTCATTGGAAACAGTTTAAAAAGAAATGAGGAACTGGGCTGGGAAACCTCTGTAATAAAGAACCCAGGGAGTAAAATATTACAAGGACTGTCTAGGAAAGTAATAAGCTTGGGGAAAATATCATTGCCGAAAACTTCTTTTATTCGGTCCTTGCATTTTTTATTTCTGCTGTTTTCAGATGACCGCTTTTGTATTTTGTTTTATTTTTTTATGTATGTCACGCCTGCTCTAGTCCGGTGGATTCTGTATTTTTTTTAATTAAGAAGGGCAGTCAATAGTTATATGGAATCTCTAAACTAAGTGAGTCACTGATGAAGGGAACGTAGCTCCCGAAATGTGCATCTCAGGCGTTATAAATGATTATTGTGGATTTGTGATTTCTTATCGTCGTTAGTTTGATTGTTGTGTCTACAGTTTCTCGGCTGAATTTTTTTCTTGTATGGAATACTTATAAGATAGTAACGCATGTACACTGCCCTGCCCAAATTATCCGGACACCCCACTCCACGTGCCTCCATGGAGCAGCTGTCGTCAGTAAAGCGTTGGGCCATCCTTTGCTGCAATTACTGCTGCAACACGACGAGAAAGGCTATCCACAAGTTGTTCACACTCCCCTGGTGTGATACGGTGTCTTTCGGTCGTCAAACGGTCCAGCAACTGATGACGATTCATGACCGAGGGCATGTGCATCCGTACACGGCGCTCCAGCACATCTCACAATGCTTCGATTGGGTTCAAGTCTGGACTCTGCGCAGGCCAGGGCAATAATCGGTTGTCTGCATGGGCGAACCATACCTATGTTGAATGAGCGACGTGACATGGGGCATTGTTCTGCTGGAAGAAGCAGTCCGATGAGATGCCATAGAACTCAACCATCGCTCCAGGAAGTCGCATGTCGACACCGGTGATAGCTCCTACGCCTGCTGCACGGAACGTGGCCCACGCCATGGAGCCTATGCCAGAGTCCTTCACTGGCGGTAGGAGGCACTCTGGCTCGTAAATCTCGTTTGGCCGTCTCCAGACCCACACAAAGCGGCTTTCATCGCTACACATGATCTTTGCCCTATCACCACTAGTCCACTGAAGACGCTCCGTACACCATCGTAGATGGCGAACAGCATTCACCTTGAGACGGATGGCTTCCTCTTTCCGGCTCTTCCACAGAAACCAGTCTCATGGAGGGCACGTTGCACTTCTGCGAATGGTGAGTAGGCCTTTGGGTCCCCTACAGAGGCAGTGATGTCCCGCAGGGTGTCTTTGCGATGCCTCAACACCATTCGAGACGGCTTTTGCCTATAGTTTGTATAAGGGTTTTCGGCTGTATTGGAGACACCAGGCGGATTTCCTGACCTTTTGTCTCTCTCGCAACCAGCATCCTCTTTTTGTATTATATTTAATGAGGCCAGTTTCTTAAATGAATCTACTTCCTTTCTAGAACACAAATGATTATTGCTAACCTTATCTTTTACGAATCCATTCAAAAGGCTTTCTCGTTTCAACCTCTTCATCGAAAAATGTACAGAACTAGCAGAGTACCCGGCGTTGCCCGGGATAATTACACTTGTAGGTAAACAGAACAATCTCAGAAAGTTACATTTATAACTCCAAATTGCTTAAATAATAACTCAATCAATACAGCGTTTATTTTAAGGGACTATCCATTCTAAGAAAAATCCGAAAAACAGGAATTCAAGGTGACATACCGGGATTTTATTTGAACTCTTCTTCACCTGCCTCAGATTAAAATGATATCCATCTTCACCACCGAGGAACATCACTGAATATTTTAGACCCAACTTTGTACCTCTTATACCCTCTTGCTCTATACGAAACTCCCGCTATTCAGATATTTCCAATGCCCGTATAGCTTTTTCTGTTTTAGCTGCAGAGTTTCTCTGGTTCATACTCGTTCTTTCTCTTTCCTTTCCAGCCACACAAATTTTTTCCAGTCGTCTGGACGTTTGATAGGGAGCTCAAGGGAGACGCGTGTGACTCCTTTGCCTCCTCAATAGACGCTGCCTTATTTATGTCCTATCACTGCATCGTCATAGTGAGCACGTGACAGAACATAAATAAGGCAGCGCCTATTGAGGAGGCAAAGGTGTCACACGTGTCTCCCTTGAGCTCCCTATCGGACGTTCAGATGATTGGCAAAAATTTATGTGTCTGGAAAGGAAAGAGAAAGAACGAGTATTGGTCAAAGAAACTCTGCAGCTAAAACAGAAAAAGCTATATGGGCATTTGAAACATTTGAACAACGGGAGTTTCGAATAGAGCAGTGTCTAAAGTATCCAGTGATGTTCCCCGATGGTGAAGATGGATATCATTTTAATCTGAGACAAGTCAAAAAGAAGTTAAATTACAGTCCCGGTATATCACCTAGAATTCCTGTTTTTCGGATTTTTCTTAGAATGGATGTTGCATTGATTGAGTTATTATTTACTAAACAGGTGGTGGCCTTACAGTATAACAGAGGGACATCAGGAGTTCCAACTAGTTTCGCCATTTATTCCCGGCTTTGTCAAGGATATCCAATAAATGGCGAAACTAGTTGGAACCATTTATTCCTTTGATATCCTTGACAAAGCCGGGAATAAATGGCGAAACTAGTTTGAACTCCTTATGTCCCTCTGTTATACTGTAAGGCCACCACCTGTTTAGTTAATAGGAACAGTATTGTGATCCATCCTTCCACCGTTATTATTTAACTTCTTGAGATTGTTCTGTTTACCTACAACTGTAATTATCCCGGGCAAAGCCGGGTCCTTTGCTAGTGATTAATAAAATTGGCGGAAGAACTTTGTATTATAAAATAGAGCAGATTTTCCGAGCAGTTTCATAATTTTTTCTGCTTCAAGATATATGCAAAGGCAGTCGAAAATCGAACCGTAATGTGTGTCGATATTTGGGTAGAATTGAGGTATATCTAACCTTGCATAAAAATATGCCATAGTAAATATATTAAACAACAAAGGTGTTTTGAAAAATATTATTTCTTAGGCTATAGCTTCAGCAAGTTGCGAAATATGGCTTGGAATTTGTACCTGATGAAAGCTTGCAGTGAAAATCCATTGCATCCATTACTGAAATCCCTCTTTTTCTCCCTGAAATATAATTTATTGCATATTCTATGTGTCTCAAGTTGTTTGTAGAGATTTTTAATAAAAGTAAACTGGGAGCAATCAAGTTCATGTTACTTTTATTGACTCCTTTTGAATACCCTCATGTTTCTTTGAAGCCATGCAATGATAAAATGATAAAAATCAGTGAAGCAGAGAACATGACGCGGAAGTGGAGGCATATTCCCAACACCTCTATCTCTCTTTATGTCGTGAATGTTATTCTAGAATAGTTGGGTAATCAAAGACCGATATAGGATTTGTTCCTGAGGCTCTTTTGTCAGTTCTCTTGCTCATCTCATCTTTAAGGAATTCTTCAGATTAGAACCTCCGATTCTCCTTGCTGCTGCTGGCGACGAGGAACCAAACCACCTTGGCACATCTTATCTGTTTCGACTTCTTCTTCTTCTACTATTTTTTTTTGATATTCTTGGCCGTGGGAAGAAGCTAGAATAGGCACGAGTGTATTGCGAAGGGTACAGAGCCAGTAGTATCGAGAAATGCTTATAAAGGAAAGGAATGATTGCCAAAAAGATCGCTTTTAAAGAGAAAGATCTAGAAGATGATGTTTGACTTCTGCAAGGGGAGAAAATGATATTCTAGTTCTGCATGTGCAGTTTAAATGAAATTTTAATAATTCAGCTTAGATTTTGTAATGGCAAATATAAAAATAAACAGTGTTATAGAATTCCATTTAATTTAGATTCATTAATTGTAATTACATAACAGAAGCAGTGATACTACAGGGCACAAACATAGAAGACAGAAACCACAGTCTGAATATGTATGCTTTTGATGATTATTGATTAAGTTTATATTTGAATTAGTGCTAACACTAACGCGAATAGAAGTTTGCGATTAATTAGTTATTCATAATAATTAGATAAATGTTTTATGGTTCATAATAACAGCGAATGTTATAAATCACAAATGAAAAAGGCTTGCGCATAAATATACAAGGAGAATAAACATATTCTCGCTTTGGAAAACTGAAACGCAAGTTATCATTTCAAAAGAAATCTCATTGTTACTCAAGCTTAACACTTGGCCAAATAATGCCGTCATAAATTGCTACACGGTTGCATATTAATCATTTTGTTGCAGGTTAATTTTTTTAAAAAAATTCCTAAACTATTAAAAGGCACATCCTCATAGAATTTGAGTTAACTCCCGAATTTTTATCTGCTCGGAACGCCTATGAGAAATAGATGAACTCAAGGCTCCCACTACTATCGTATACCGTCCTCTGGGGATTAAAATTTGCTCTATAATAATAATAAATAGCCTAAAAGATATTGGATACTTATTCAGAAGAAGGTAGGAGAATCGACACACCACTTGTCTACAAAGAAGTTAACTCTACCACTTTGTATAAATACATGGCTGAAGAAACTTCTTTGTAGATAAGTTGTGTGTCGTTTTTCCTTCCTCTCTTATTTGTATAAGGCTTTTCGGCTGTGTTAGAGACAAGTGGTGTCTTATGATGGCAAGGCATATTAATGTGAAATATCTCATGACCAACAATGCAAGGAATATTTTGTGCAACAATAGGTATCAACACGCAATTCACCAACATTATGCAGGGATCAACAATATATATGTCAAGACCAACAATGCAAGGCGAAATTTGTTCAATATAGATAAGGTTTAATTTGTAACAATGCATAGAATTCCTGTTATTCAGGCCATTCTTAAAACAGAGTTCTTAGTACTTAACAATTTCTTGAAAATCTTTAAAAATGATCAGTAATTGGAGATAATGGAGAGTGAGCAGACTATTGAGAAAGAGTGGAAAGACGACAGAGGAAGCAGTCCTTGAGCTCCATGCTGTATTGAGCAAATGGTGAGCATGTCAATAGAAGAATCGGCGACCGCTAGAACTACACAAAGTGATGAATGGCCAAGTTTTGCTTCAAGACAGAAAAGCCTATACGGGAATTGGAAACATCTGGAGAACGGAGTGGAAATTGCAAGAACATCAAGTGGACATTTAAAGTTAGATTATGTAACCAAGAAATCATTTAGGCTAGCTGTGGCATACTTGGAGAGGTCCATCCATTTTGAGCATTTAAAAATTTTCTTTCGAATTCTCATTAAGAATTTTTACTGTATTAATTCTAAGCGTTTTTATGTGTTTATTTTTAAGATATTGCAAAATTTAATCAAAAAAAAACAGAGTCCGAGCCACGCCGGGGTTATCACCTAGCTTATTTGGTAGCACAGTAGATTCAAACATTTCATAAAAATACATTTTGACTATTTTCTGTGTGAATGTGAATATTTTGAAAGCTGAGATGCTGATAATGCGATGATTGAACGTTCATTTCCAACATTTATTAATAATGAACATAGAATGATGATGCAGTGATAGGACTAAATAAGGCAGCGTCTATTAAGGAGGCAAAGATGTCACACGTGTCTCCCTTGAGCTCCCTATCAGACATTCAGATGATTGGCAAAAATTTATGTGTTTGGAAAGGAAAGAGAAAGAACGAGCATTGGTCAGAGAAACTCTACAGCTAAAACAGAAACGGCTATACGAGCATTGGAAATATCTGGACAACGGGAATTTCGTATAGAGCAAGAGGGTATACGAGCTTCTTTGTCAAGGGGATAAAATAAATTGGGTCTAAAGTATCCAGTGATGTTCCCCGGTGGGGAAGTTGGATAGCATTTTAATCTGAGACAAGTCAAAAAGAAGTTAAATACAGTCCCGGTATATCACCTAGAATTCCTGTTTTTCGGATTTTTCTTAGAATGGATGTTACATTGATTGAGCTGTTGTTTAACCAACGCCGGGTCCTCTGCTATTTAAACAGGGTGTTTTTGAATTGAGTACAGATTTTTTGGGAAATGATAGAAGAGGTCCTTAGAAGTATTTTTTGTCATATGAACATGGGGTTCCCGCAGCTCTGTTTACTTATAATACTGCATTGAACAATCAAATGACACCGGGACGCAGTGTGATCATACGTAATACTAAGGCTTTTTCTACTACAGGTTGGAAAATCCCGTGTTAAGAGCTCTGGCCAACAGAGCGGCGCTGCGCACACAGTAGTGGGGAGAAATTCTATCGCTCACTATGGATCAGTATAGGTTTCCTACTTACCGACTGAACTTTTTCTCAAGTATTTTAATGTTTTTGTTTCCAACAATCGTGAAAAATGAAAACTTGTTTTGGTGACGAATTGCAAAACCGGTTATAAGTCGTATGATCCGAATATTAAACTTGTCACAGCTCCAAGCGATCCAGTTAGAAGGAAACCATGGATAAGAAGTATTCCGCGATCGGATCGTATGTTGACAGCGAAACATTATATTGGTGAACTTCATTTTAAAGCCACTTTTCTCTCATGAAAATCATGTAGTAGAAAAAGCCTTGATATTATTCGTTCATAAGAGATTACATTGCGTGATCAATGGCCACCGCAGCATCCTCTCTTTCACGCTCTCAATCCTTTCTCTCTCTTTTAAGGATTGCAATGTGAGTTTTCTTCTTTCGCCCCCCCCCCCCCCCTTCATTTTACAACGGAGGATATATCATTCAAAAAATTTTACAAAGTGAAGATTGGATAAAATATCCCGAAAACGTTTTTTATAATTCATTCCTATTAAAATTGTTATCAACATTCTACTGATCATCGGACTTTTATCATAGCTCATCTTCTCCTGTTACTGTGTTTCTTTCTGTGTTTTTCTTGTAACAATTCTCCACAAGACCTTCTTTTTACCTGAGTTTCATCTGCTTCAACCAGATCTACTTAATAAGCTCCACAAGACCTTCGTTTCATCTGTGTTCCGTCCAGTTCATAAATTGTATTTCTCCACATTTATGAATTGTTTTTAATGTTTATTTATTTTTATCTCTATTTCCTTTAATTAAAATGGAGTTACTATTTTTTAATTAATTTTTTATGGTAATATTTTTGGCATAATTATAATTCCGATAAATCAAAACTGAGGATGTGAAAGAAAAGTGAATAAGTCTCGAAAACAGTATTAAAATTTGTTAAATTTATATCTATATTTTTTATTAATTTAATTGTTATATTGCGTAAAAAAGTTGAAACAGTCCTTGGACCTAAAGAACTGTTGCATGATCCAGTCTTCATTCCAGCATTTATCTGGGTGAACATCCCAACGTTAATAACAATGACAAACTGCATCTATTAGATTTTCCAGGACTGCTAGTAAATATTAAGTGATTCTTGTTAAATTTTTTGATTTGTATTTTCATTATTATAATTTTGATAATTTGTATTAAGACGAAATTAAGCTATATTTCAAAATCTTTCTATATCTATCTCTCTATCTTCTATATATATATATAAAGAAGGATGTTTGTTTGTTTGTTTTTTATACAAATCTACAGTTTTATTCCGATCTTGATAAAATTTCGCATACATGACCTTCAAAGCATGAGGAAGTTCACTGTCTATCTCAGATTTCGAAAAAATAATAATTATTGATAAAAAATCGATATTCATGTTAGTAGACTATTGAGAAAGAGTGAAAGACGATAGAGGAAACACTCCTTTAGCTCCGTGGTGTAATGAGCAAATGGTAAGCGAGTAAATAGAAGAATCGGCGACCGCTAGACTACACAAAGTGATGAATGGCCAATTTTTGCTTCAAGACATCGAAAGAAGAAAGAAAATTGCAACAACATCAAGTGTAATTATCCCGGGCAACGCTGGGTCCTCTGCTAGTCTCTCTATATATACAGGGTGTTTTTGAATTGAGTACAGATTTTTTGGGAGATGATAGAAGAAAGGTCTTTAGAAGTATTTTTTGTCATATGAACATGGGGTCCCCGCAGCTCCGTTTACTTATAATACTGCATTGAACAATCAAATGACACCGGGACGCAGTGTGCGTTGGTAGGCCTAGATTACACATGTAAAAAGTACATCAAGTGAACTTTTTAAAACAAATCTTTACCTACTGCTTTCCCAGAATGCGATTAGTTCATTTACATATGGACTAATCGTATTTCACAAAGGGGTTGGATACCATGGAACCTCCTTGACGAAGTTTGTCCTAAGAATTTTCAACAAACAAGCACGTGCACCTTGAAATTTCTTTGCAAACAATTACTTTAAAAGTTATTACAGTAGATTGCTTGTGTTAATTGTTAAAAATAAAATAATCTAGGCCTACCAACGCACACTGCGTCCCGGTATCATTTGATTGTTCAATGCAGTAGTGTAATTAAACAGAGCTGCGGGGACCCCATGTTCATATGACAAAAAATACTTCTAAGGACCTCTTCTATCATCTCCCAAAAAATCTGTACTCAATTCAAAAACACCCTGTATAAAGAAGGATGTTTGTTGGTTTGTGGGTTAATCGTGGGTTTGTTTGTGGGTTTGTTTGTTTGTTTTTAAACAAATCCACAGTGTTATTCCGATCTTGATAAAATTTCGCATACATGTCCTTCAAAGCATGAGGAAGGTCACTGTCTACCTCAGATTTCGAAAAAATAATAATTATTGATAAAAAATCGATATTCATGGTTATGGCAGGGCATATTAATGAGAAATATCTTATGACCAACAATGAAGACAAAGTTTTTGCAACAATGGTATCAACACGCAATTCACAAACACTCTGCACGGATCAACAATGTATATCTCATGACCAACAATGCAAATAAAAGTTTGTGCAACAATAGGTATCAACAATGGTGTCAACACGCAATGCACCAACAATATGCAAGGATCAACAATATATGTCTCATGACCAACAATGCAAGGCAAAGTTTGTGCAATATAGAATTCAATGCATAGAATTCATGTTATTCTGGCTTTTCTTAGAAAAAGAAAAGTAAGTAAGTAAGTAGGACAACAATTTCTTGAAAATCTTTAAAAATGATCAGTAACTGGAGATAATAAATGTGTGTAGTGTATAAGAGATGGACAATAGAATTACCAACTAGTTTTGCCATTTATTCTCCTACACACATTGTAAATAAGCACAGTATTATGATCCCTTCTGTATGGAGATAATGAGTTAGCAGACTATTGAGAAAAAGTGAAAGACGAGAGAGGAAGCACTCCTTTAGCTCCGTGCTATATTGAGAAAATGGTAAGCAAGTAAATAGAAGAATCGGCGACCGCTAGACTTTACAAAGTGATGAATGGCCAATTTTTGCTTCAAGACATCGAAAGAAGAAAGAAAATTGCAACAACCTCAAGTGTACATCTAAAGTAAGATTACGTGAGTAAAAAATTATTTTGACTAGAAGGCATCCTTCCATTGTGAGCCTTAAAAATTTTTTTTTTCGGTAAATCAAGTCCCGATATATCATCTAGAATGGACATTTTCAGTGAAGAGGTAAACTCCTGTCTTTCGGATTTTTCTTAGAATGGATAGTCCCTTCGCTCTATATTGTAGTGATTGAGTTATTATTTAACTAATTTGGAGGTTTAATTTAGCTTTTTGAGGTTGTTCTGTTTAGCTACAAGCGTAATTATCCCGGGCAACGCCGGGTCCTCTGCTAGTTTGTAATAAATAGACTATAAAGAATTTTTTGTTTGCTATCTTAAATGGTATTCGGAATACGGACACGGAAATGATTTTAATCAACTCAGCGTGAAATTTCACGTCCGTTTAATATACTGTTGTGTCCGTTATATAAAACCTTTCATCGGAACATTGCAACTTTAGATAACGAAATTATAAATTTCTCTGAAAACGAGCAACCAGTTGCTGCTAATTTTCTTTCTATAGTTTTATATCGATAGTAAAATAAAATATTCAGTGAATAATTATTTGTGAAATTCGGACTCAAATCGAATTCATCCAGCACCTTATTTAAAATGAAATTGGAGGCCACCCACAAAGTTCACGGATTCCAGGTTATAAATATTAACCTCGTTATCCTACTTTCATGCTATGCAAATAGTCACACTGTAAAATATTAAAAAGGTAAAGAATGTGTTCAAATTTTATTCAATGACGTTAAAGCCTTCTTTAATGATATTCAAATTACCCTTCGTAGAGACTTAATCACTATTCTGAAATTCAAAAATGATAAAAAAAAAATAATGAAAAGGAAGAAGCTCACTCAGTGGAAATATGACAGTATCATTTGGGTTCCCTTTAGTCCCCTCCCGTAACTTTTTTTTTTTTCAGAAACTTAACCCTCTTCCCAGTTGGTGTTAATTTAGTTCTTGATCTAATTACGTATTCAAATTTTTCACACAGTGACTTGTTAATGATTTTTTTTTTTCGCAGACTGTTTTAATAATCTTAATATGGAAAACGGGGAGTTTTTCGCCCCGATGACAGCGCTTTTGGGCGATAACATCCGTTGTGGGAGCGACAGCTATCGCTTAATCGGTCGTCGAGTCCGTCACACCGGGGAAAAATCCCCTACGCCTTCCTCCTTATGACGTCATCGTGTCATGATAGAACGGAAGCCCCACAAAATACCTCTGCTATGAAATGTGGGATGATTAAGGACGCAGACTCTCAGGTGTCGTTATCCTACCTTCACTCCCGTCTAAGCTGCTCTTTTGGATATTCGTTGGAATAAGGATGATTTTTTTTATGTTGGCGTAATTTTGGTATAGTAATTATTAATTGATGGCCTCATATATGTTATAGAGTATGCAAATATGATACTAAATTTTATAAAGACAATGATGAAAAGATTTATCGACCTCCAAGCCACTGTTGCTGCTTTTGCTTAACGCCAAATGCTATGCAGTGAAAACTGCTGCTGTGCGGAGCTTGTTCGTAATACTCAGAAGACGTACAAACTTTATTATACAGTATGACTTTATAATAAAAATATCTATTATATTCAATTTATTTTTGAATATATTTATTAAAATAATTTGCATGGTATGTTGTACAAAAAAATTGCTAAATATTGGTGTTGTTGATTGACATATAGTGACCATTTGCTTAGCTAATAAGAAGCACTAAGAAATGTATTTACTAACTGCCAGTCTCTCTTTAAGGATTTAAATAATTATTATATTCCCAGCAATCCTGTAACCCCTCGTATTGTAAGAGCCTTAAGCTGCGAATATTTTTAGATCTATCATTGAAAACATTTGCTCACCAACTACTATTAAAGCCAAATTTCTATTCGAATATTTCCGTCAGATGGGGGGTGGATTAAGAGTTGTTAACATCGTAAAATTAAAAAGTAACGAAGGGAAAAATTTCGCTACCTGGACTAATCAGGGACCACAAATGGACGTAGGAATTATATTTAGAAAAGTAAAATATTTTTTAAATATTATAAAAATAAAAAGTATTTTAAGAAAAAAAATATTTTTCTTATTTAATGTACGGTTTGAAAAAATATTTCTATGTTTATTTGACATTTTATCACTCGGGGGACAGGGCTGGAAGCTGATTTATTTAACTGTCTAAATTTTATTTCATTGACAGCTTAGACGAGGATGAATCAGCCTCTGTTTGCCTAGCCGAAATACTTTTTTCAGTTCTTCACAGATTGAAAATGAATTGTCATACATTCAAACTGCTTTTTTATGTTTTGCCTTCGCCAATTAGAAGGCTTGAATCAAATGAGCTGACGCTTGCTCAAACTGTTAAATTTGTTGATGAAGTGAAAGCATCATTGTCCTGTGTCAAGAGCATTGTTGGAATGTCAGTGGAGGCTAAACTTCAAGCCCTCCTGAGCAAAATTCCAGGATCCAATCTTTTCTGCAATATAGCAACAATTTCAGAAAATGTGGAAATGAAAGGAAGATGCTGGGGGAAAGCAACATTGACGGTAATTTTTCATTTCTTCACTGAATTCTTGAGAAAAGCAAAGAAGGCTGGACACCCGACCATCTTAAAGCAACTCAGCTGCGCGAACCTTAAAATATCGTTTTTAAAAATATTAAACACGTATTTTTTCAAACATAAGATAATAAATAAACTGAAGAAACATTTTCAAGCATATCGAAATGACAAATTGAAAAGGGAAGGAAAAAGTACGCGACCTGGATTAGAACTAGGGACTAATTTTTCCTTCCCTTTTCAATTTGTCATTTCGATATGATTGAAGATGTTTCTTCAGTTTATTTATTATCTTATGTTTGAGTTAATTTTCATCAATTTATTTGATGATTTAAGGGTAAGGATGATTTCCGATCTTCGAGTCGGGGCCTGCTCCGCCGATTGAGTTGCTTGGTGGCTTCAATGAAGTCCATTTGGATATCTTGTAACAGCAAAGTGGTTCATATCCGCGGTAGCTCAGTTGGTAAGAGTCATGGTCCCTGGTTTAATCGTGGTTGTGGAATTTTTGCTTCCCTTTTCAATTTGTCATTACGTATTTTTTGCTTTTTCGATCCGATGTATATTTCTCCAGATATTTGGTCGTTACACTTTATTTGAAACACCCTACATATTTCTTATATATTTCATATAAATTTTTTAAGAAAATAGTCTGCTTGTTTAAAAAGACATTTGGCCTAATTTTAGGAAATAAAAAATAAATATTTTATCATTGAAAGTTAATGGTTTAATGAAAAATATTTATTCGAGGCTTAGTTGTATGGAGTCATGCCCGTTGTGAAGTTCGGAGAAGGCGTTGCCATTATATGGGCTCATTTTCATGATTTAGGTTGGGCCAGTTTGTTTCAATACAGTAACTAGGATTTCTGCAACTTATCTTGGCCTAATGTAAACCCTTTTCCACATAAAGTTTAATACAATGTTTCCACGAATGTACATTTCGATAACCAAGTCATCTTCTCCATTGTGATATTGAGAATAAATACGTTTAATATTTATATAAATAAATAAATTTATTCTTAATCACGCGGCAGAAGATGATTTTATCATCGAAAGGTACCTTCCTGCAAAATAGCATAATAAACTTTGTAGAAAAGTGTTTTCATTCTATATTTTCTTAGTCTGTTCTCATAGAGAGTTTTGGTTGATGCTCACGTACATTGGCATTTTGACAATTACTTACTGCCAACATTGCGATGACAATACTTGGAAATTGGATTATGCCTATAGCAACGTGAGAATAATGCTTGTCCCAAAGCAAAATGTATGCAAGAATGGTTTGAAAAGAGGGATTTAACAAATGGACCTGATTTAAATCCCATTGAACTCTTGTGGGATGAATTTATTTATTTATTTATTTATTTATAAGGACAAAGAAATTTGCCCAATCGGGGCCTGTATGGCTGAGGGTTGACATGTTGGGTCCCCAAGAGGGATTATACAGAAAAGGTGTACTAGTTCTACATGAAATTGTATTTCTATTTATATTACATTGAAAGGGAGAGTTCGCATTAATTAGGAAACACAAATGAGAGTATATCACTATTTATAGCTATAAAATTTACTATAAAATATAAATAGTTTCATGCTAAATAGTGATATCACTGTATAAAGGTAGTATTAAAATTATAATTAAAAAAATTTATAATACAGTAATAAATTTTAAAATTAATATAACTTTCATATTATTATCTAATATCATACTATGACAGTTTTCATTTTTTTCCAATAAACAACGACAGATCATCGAGTAAGGTAATAACTGTAAAGCTCGCACAAAACAGAGTATAAACAATAAAAATAAAAATCGAACATTATCTATCAAGATTTAGAACGGTCTGATGATAGCTGTGTTAGAAAAGCTATATTTTTTCTTTTTTTTCTTAAAGGTAGAGAAAGACATGGGAGAGCGAAGGGTATCAGGGAGAAGAGACCACCATCTAACTCCACTGTAAGAAACACAACGGCGCTGATAGTTATTTTTTGTGAGAGCAGTTCTAAAAGGCAAGGAGTTACGGGTGGGGTAGGAGTGTATTTGATTTGAGGAACCAAGGTAAGCGAGGTAGCGTGAATTAGATAACCATTAATAATTTTGTAGACGTAGGCTAATAATTGAACTATGTAAAGTTGATATATTATAGTAATCTGATAAGAGTTGAGGAGATGGGAGATAGGAGAGGGTTTGTTTAGTCTGAGTAGTATTCTAAGGAACCATTTTTATAAGCGAAATAAACGAACTTAATTAAAGTCTGTAGAGGCGCCCCAAAACAGGATACCCTAATTTTATAAACTTCTCCATTCAGTAGTCTCGAGTGAACTAGCGCTATTTGGAGCGACTATTTTGGGGTAAGCTACATTATGGTCTTCGGTTTTGGTCACCTAGTGTATATTTGAACTTTCGAAGGTGACTTTAGTTTTCATAACGTTCATCTGAAGCTAAGTGTAGAAAATTCACAAAATAAAATATGAACTCAAAGATTACATCGTATGAATTTCTGCAAACATAAGATACGAACTGAATTCTATAAATTTTAATGAGTCGGTTTAAAGCTTAGTTCATAATTCGAGTTTTGTATGTCTAATCTGTAAAGACACTGTTTAAACAAATTACTAATGAAATATAAAGTCCTTATTAGAATCGTTGTCGAATTAATAAATTACAAGTATTGTTAAGGAACTTCGGTCTTTATTTATTTATACACTGCTAATATTTAATATTTAAATTTCATGATAAGGTTAAACAAGTGGGTCATATTAATTTTTTTATCTACATGTATTTATAATAAAATAAATGTTTATAAAAAAAAATAGCCATGACCGCCTTTTTTTTTTCTTTGTAATTCGCTTTTGAATGAGGAGAGCTCATTTAATCTGATTAGCGGTTTGACAGTTTAAGGCCGTTTCCTCTCTCTGGATGGTTCTTGCGAGGCGCGCTCACGAGTTGACAATCAAGTGATTGTTTAGGTAGACAAATGAGCGCCATTATCCCCTCCTGCCATAAAGCGAGGGGGCAACAGAGGATGGGGTAGGGGAAGGCTCTGAAAAATCATAAATTGAAGCGATTCATTTTAATTAGTGAGTCCTGAAAAGGTTTCCGCTATAGTCAGGCTCGCTCTCTCTCTCTCTCTCTCTCTCTCTCTCTCTCTCTCTCTCCATGCGGAGCTTTTCCTTCTTCTCATCTTTCACAGAGCAACCACATAGAGCCTGGTTTCAATGACCCCCACCCGCTCATACCCACCTCCTTATCGACATTTTTCAGCACAACAACTCTTCCTGCTTCTTTCAGTGTCCTTCCTTTTGAAACGTTATGCTCTGAAATGAAAAACTTTTGAAGGTACTCTCCTACTCTTCAGGTGTCCTTTCTGCTGTTGAATGAAATTTAATCTTGAAGTTGAGTTTTTCTTTTGAAGTGTTTTGTTTTTTTTTCTTCAGATTTCATGATAAATGAGATTTTATTTACTTTAGAAGATACTTGACATCCTTCTTGCGTAATTCTTTTTCAAAGGCTTCTTTCTTCTGCCTGGTGCTAGGAATAGGCTTCGTTCATAAGGACGATGGCCCGACATCGCAGTTTCCACTCATGTACGAGGTGCGATCCTAAATTAACCGGATATGAGCTGTATAACCGAAACGTGAAATAATTTCAATGCACGCCAGTGGATTTGTGAGCAAGTATACGAAATTTCAGCATGAATGAATCGGTTCTGCCCTGTATAGAGTTAGGTTAGTGGGGGAGTATGGTCATCGAATTCTTGGTCAAAAACTGTTGTGTGCACAATGAATGGTGGAGCGGGCGCGTTATCGTGATGATGAAGCCAGTGTTTTGCTCGCCACAATTCCGAGAGTTTCCTTCTGACATCTTCGCGAAGGCGCCTCAGAACTGTGACTCATTGGCACGAATTCTTTATCTAATATTAAAAGAATGGAAAATCGTCAACAACTTTTAATAAAAAGGCGAGAACTGATTCATTCACGATGAAATTTCATAAACATGTATCTACTGCCATCCATCGTCATGCATTGAAAGTATTTCACGTTTCGGTTATACAGCTCCAATACGGGAAATTTTGGTTCGCACCTCGTATCAAATCAGAGTCCGCAGATCCATTGAATGACAGGAATGAGCTGTTCTCAAGGACGTCTACATATTTCTTTCCAAAATTACTAATCCACAAATCCCAACCATTAATCACAGTGTCTTAATGCCACGAACATATCACACAATTTTCAAATAATTACATTTGGTACAAATTGATGAGAAATTTACGTTTAATTTTGGTAAGTAGATTTTGGACCACCCTATATTTAAAGACATCTTTCGCGCCCCCAGTTGTTGCATCAACAAACTTACGAACCTTTTGAAACGTCTCTGTATCTCTCAACGCGACTCATTGTCATTAATTGACGTTTCTATATTTAAGATCCTCCTAGATAAGAATCTGGATCTTTTTGTGCCATCAAACCTAGAAAAATAATTGTTAATAATTAGAATAATGCATTACAGGCTATTAACACGTCCTAAATTATTAGAAAGGCGATCTACTTTTTAATGCATTGAAGTACTTTATTGAACCTTATTAATGCTTTCGGTAAGTTATTATATTATTTCAGGGTATTGATCTCATTTGTTGCTCGAGTTAATTCGTTTCATTGCAAACTGCAGATAAGTTTTGATTGAAAAGTGTAATTTATTTACGGACAAATTTCATTTCGTTTATTTAAATGCTAATCAATTATTTAGATGGGCTGATTAAATCGAAGCTACGATTGTGCGCTTTGCGATTGATTTAACGAATAAAATGGTTTATATCTGCGTCTTTAAGCTGACTATCTACTGTTCTTGGATAATAATGATTAGAATAATAATGTATATATTTAGTATTATTTTTATTTTTATATAGTTTATATAAAGTCCGTCCCAAAAAATTACGAACATTGTTTTTTTCTGTGTAATGGAAAGAATTCAACAAATTGTTAACACAGTTTACTGTTACTGTACAAAATAGGCATTTATCGCAATGTTGCTATTATGTGTTTAACATTCAGGCACGTAAGAAATAACAACCCCCCCCCCCCCAGTCTACCTTAAATGTGATGTCCCAAAAAATTACGAACACACAGAACATGATCATTTCGCGGTCGGTGGAAGCATTTATTAACAAGAAAGTTGCATATAGATAGATAGAAGGAACTCTGCTTGTAGTCCTACAAGTTTTTAAAAAAAATTGACCACTTCTCACAAGTTGGGGAAGAGGAAAGATGTTACAGAACGTAAAAAAGGTTATATGGATGCCCTGGCATCTGAAGGTGTTTCACAAGCTGAAATAGCCAGAAGAATTAGACGTGCAAGATCGACAGTTAATGAATATTTGAAAGGGAAACGAACTGCAAGCGGCAAACACGCAAGTGGCCGCAAGAAAAAGGCAACGAGCCGTACTAGACGAGAAGTAGTGCGATTAGCTACCCACAAAAATTGCTCAACACATACAATAGCCCAAGAATTGGATCATGAAATCTCCAAATCAAGTGTGCATCGCATTTTAAGAAGCGACAAAAACATCAAATTCATGAAACGCAAACAACGACCAGCCCTCAAAGCAACACATCTGCAACAACGTCTACAATGGGCCAAAGATCACATGACCTGGGACAAGGAGTGGGAACATATCATATTCAGAACATATCAGATCATCACTTGCAATCGTCAATGGCAGAATGAATTCTACGGCATATCAAGAGATGCTTAATGAACATTTACTCCCACACGCTGTCCGTATTGGTGGAGAGCATTACATTTTTCAACAAGACAATGCACCAATTCATGCATCAGCATCGACAAAACAATGGCTTAATCAAAAGCACATCCCTGTTTTAGAATGGCCGTCATTGAGTCCTGATTTAAACCCAATCGAGAATGTGTGGGGAATCTTGGTTAGGGCTGTTTATAAGGATGGACGTCAATTTGATTCCGTTCAAGACCTTAACACGGCCGTTCTAAAGTCATGGGAGGAAATTCCACTTCTGAACCTGCGCAAACTCATTGAATCAGTGAAACATCGTATTTTTGAAGTGATTAAAAGAAATGGCAAGTTTATTGATTATTAATTCATACGTTCTTTGTATTGTTTGACGTTTTTCATACTATGTTCATACTTTTTTGGGACAGCAAAAACGCCTGTTTCCTTTTTTTTCGGATGTTTTCTTATGTGGTCTGACTGTTAAACATATAGCAGCATTGAAATAATTTCCTATCTTATAGAGTAGCAATAAGCTATGTTAACAATTTGTTGAATTCTTTCCATTACACAGAAAAACCCAATGTTCGTAATTTTTTGGGACGGACTGTATTTAATGACATTTTAATGGGGTTTTTTTAATAAGGAAGTAGTAATGAATGAAGTTAAACTTTGCGATTATGATTAACAAATAACAATATAAACACACTTAGCACACTGTAGATCGAGGCAAACGACAGACAGGCCAGGGCACTCAATAGTCACCCGACTATCGGGGTCCGGGCAACAATCCATCCTTCATTGCTTCCAACAAACAAAAAAATACTGATTGTTAATATCCAAGATGGAGACAACGAAAATGTATTAGTATGAATACTGAATGATTATAATTATATGCCAAATGACACATCAATTTTATTAACAAAAATGATTTTAACTTAGAAATGAAGTTCAATATGACCACCATCGTGATATTCCGAGAACTTCATACGATGCACGACATTTCCACGGCGCCTCGCAACCTTTCAGAATTAATTTGTCTCACCTGTAACGTTATTCGATCTTTCAACGTTGCAATATCGGGGACATGTCCTTGATACACAACACCTTTAACAAATCCCTACAACCTAAAGTCACAAGGATTGAGATCGGGCGACCTCGGTGGCCATACCGTAGGAAATGTATGACTTATGACTACGCTTTCAGAGAAATGTTGCTGCAACTCACGCTGTACCTTATGTCCAATGAGGGGTGGTGCACCATCCTGCATGAATGTGGTCGAATCGAGACATCCTCGTTGCTGCAGTTGTGGAACAATGAAGTTTTGGAGCATATCGGCATACCTGTCAGGAGTAATGGTATGATTTTCCAGTAAAGGTCAGTGGTCCACTTGTATGATTTTCCTCGTAAAAGTAAGGACTCATGATAAAAGATGCTGGCTGTAAAGCCAAATCACACTGTGACTGATGGTAGTGAAAGGCTCCTGAAGAATTTCAATGAAAAATCTAATCGGGTAGCAATTCTTGAACAGAAGAGATTTTATGCGAGTAAACTTTTAGCATCTGATGCAGGATCTTCTGATGCACCGTTGAGTATGGGATCTGCATGTGCCGGGATACAGCCCGAGCACTGCTCGTACCCTGCACATTCGCCATCTCCTGTTCGACAATAGCAGTTGCAACTTCTTCAACTTGTTTCTGACTAACCGTTTGGCGTCCCCGGCCTGGTTGCTGTGCTAGAGTTCCTGTAGTTTCAAATCGTTGAATCATGTTTCGTAAGTTTGTATGCTCATCGCTCCTCTTCGAAACTTCTTTAACCCCCGGAATTCACGAAGGACAGCATTGATCCCGCTGATCATACAGCTTGACTAACAAAGCACGGTCCCGTAAGGTAAGAGCCATCGAAAGGCATTTGGCCTCAGAATGATGAGAATTCTCCCAGCCTTTCCTTTTATACTCGTGATCGTACGGAACGCGTTTATATAAATTTATGCACTTTATTCGATAAACAGAGCCAAAATTTTATTGGTTGCGACTTTTTGTACTAATTTTTATTTTTTTAGAAATCGAAATCCCATGGTTCACTATGTAGCCCCGTCAAATTTGGTTATGTTTCGTCCATTACCTTACTCGCTAGAAGGTCCTGCATATCTCACGTTATTTTATAACCACCCTGTATATATACTGCTTTGCAATGAAATTGCCCCACCCACAAGGATTATCCGAATGAGCCAAAAGTAGGTATACAGCAAGAGATACATCTGAACACACCTTTCTTACGTTATGGAGGGAAGACGTGCACTCAATAGGTTGTGGCACCACCTCTAGCGGCGATGCATTGTTCCAGCCGTAGGTGTAGGTGATCATACAGGTAGCGAATGTCATCTTGGGGTACGTCTGCCCAGACCTGATGAATCTCTTGTGTCAGTTCATGATCGTAAACGACGTCTCACCATGTCCCACAGGTGCTCAATTGGCGATAGGTCTGGGGACCTCGCAGGCCATGCCAGGCAGTTGACATCATGCAGACATGCCATGCTCATGTTTGCCGTGTGCGGTCTGGCGTTATCCTGCTGAAAGACTGCGCCGGATGTGGTGTGCAGAAAGGGCAGTAATACGGGCTACAGAATCTCTGGGACATACCGCACTGCTGTCAGGATGCCTTGGATGGTAACTGAAGGCGTTCTGGTATCGTAGCCGATGGCACTCCAGACCATGATCCCGGGTGTTGGTCCACGATGGCGATCGGATGCATTGTTCGTTGGCACGTTGCAGTGGTCTGCGCCACACCCATCCGCGTCTGTCATCGGTGTCCAAACAAAAGCGGGATTCGTCGCTGAAGATCACCGGGCGCCATTCTATTCGCCAGCCCACTCGTTCACGACACCATTGCAGTCGTATCGCGCGATGCTCAGCTGTCAAAGGAAGACTCAACAATGGACGCATGGCAGACTTTGTCGCGGCGTGTAACCGGCGTGCTATTGTCGCTATTGACACTCGATCAGTATCGTTAATAGTTTGTATTGTAGCAGGGTGATAGTTTTGTCCGCTAGCGCTGTTCACAGTATCCGCCTATCGGTACGAGCTGACATGCTTCTCCGGGCCCCAGAGTCTGATCTTCTGGCATGCGTGCCTTCCTCTCGCATTGCCTCCAAAATCGGCCTACCGTCCGTGCGTCCAGCGACACATGGACGGCAATCCGTCTGGTTGACCATCCAGCTTCGGAGAGGCCAATAATCCGACCTCGTTCAAAATCCGTTAATTGAGTGAACGGTTGTCGTTGTCATCGTCGCGGCATTGAGACCGTTGTGCTCCTTAATGCTTGGAACGTCTCGCGCAGGTGTCAACTGATGAACCTATACAGGCACCCGGAC
The DNA here is from genome assembly GCA_023313115.1 of Rhysida immarginata. Lineage (NCBI taxonomy): Eukaryota > Metazoa > Arthropoda > Chilopoda > Scolopendromorpha > Scolopendridae > Rhysida > Rhysida immarginata. Next base: position 2,585,109 of record JAHWFO010018671.1, on the reverse strand, counting down.
ACCCTGTATCAACCTAGATGGTCATGTCCCGTCAACATGCATCTAATCGTTTACTAGTTGTAGGTAGACGAACCCCCCCCCCTACTAAATTAAACAAATGATTGTAACCTCCTGTTTACAAGAATACCAGAATAAAAATAAATTCTTGTGGACAAGAGGTTACTTATTTGCTTAAAATGGCAAAATGGATCTCTGCTTCATAAACTGGTTCTTTTGATCCTTAGAACTGGAGATACCTAGACAGTTAATGGCGTTTATACAAATAACACTTAAAACGTGTCTAAGGGCAGCTGGATTTCGGGGTTCCATCTGGTGTTTAATTAGTCGCAATTCATAGATTTCTACGTCTTGCTTATACAATAGAAAATCTATATAAGAACAAGAACCGTATCTTATATTTGATATTTATTAAAGGAAATAGAGAGGAAATATTATACGATGTAATAAATCCTAATTTCGTGTTTGACTTTCTTTGACAACACCACCCCTGACAAATTGATGGCTCAAGCAATGACAGAAATAGAAAATCTCATGGTTAAGAGAAAAGAAAATGAATTATATTACTCTTGAAGAATTTATTTTTCTGTGAAAATCCTCTCCTTTCGTGACAGGAGTGAGATAAAAAAAATTAAGTTTTGCAGTTGGAGTTGCAAAGAAAGAAGAAGGGAAAATGATTTAAGATATTCGAGATAAATCTTTAGAGTCGACGAAGACGAACCTTTCTCTTTCTTTCTTTTCTTTCATTGCTCCAATCCATTGATTCGTCTCGAATTCTTGTCGCGTCAAAGGCTGAAAGCACGTGATAAAGTGGCGCTCGACCGAGGTTCCCTGTATTTAGCGACACTTATTCTTTTCATCCGGGCTTTTTCCCACGTTTTTATGAAGAAGAAGAAGGAGGTGAGAGGCTTTCTTGGCAAGCTCTACATCCTCTTCTTTGAGTTATTTCAATCGATAATTCCAAAATATATGCTGTCAATTCGACAGGAAAGAATCATTTTAAGGTTTTTAAAAGAAAGAAGAATTTAAAAATTTTCTTCATAAGAAGTTCAGAGATGGATTATTATTGGTTATATATTCCTTTGAGAATAACTGAAGTAAATTTTTCCTTTTCGTATAAAAAAAAAAATTTATAATTAAAAATGACAATGAAATGTTTAATTGAAATTTATGAATTTGTCTCAGTAAAAATGGCAATGTTGCATCCCTGAATACAAAGAATAAATCCCAAAAAAGTTATTAATTATTTTTGGTTCGCAGATGTTCATTTTAGTTGAATTTATTAGCGAAACTATTTTACATAAAAAAGTATCTACTGCAATTAAATATTCAAAGAAACGTTTAATCTCAGCTATACTGCATTAGAAATTAAACTAATATATAAAACATCAATTTTTATTTCCAAATTTTTAGTCTTTTTATTTTTTTATTTTTTTAATACTTTTTAGAATTAAAATTTTTGAATTTAAAATTCATTAAAAATATCTTGGCTTGCATTGCAAATGATAACCAAATTTTCATAAAAAAATTATTGTACATTGTGAGAATGTACACTCTTACTGATGATGGATTTTTGAAATCCGAAATGCACATCTGAGTCAGTAAAATTTTTCTATGTGGAGTAATGTTTTCTGTTTTTTCCTTTATTTATTAAGGTATCCACAGTTTCGGCTATTTTTCTATTTATTACCAGTTGAGAATGCGTGGTATTGCGTTACCGTAACGATATTACTAAAAGTGTTGTTACTGTATTCGAATTTTTTAATTTGAGCATCAAAAGTATGTAAAATTTATTATAAGCACGTATGTCCTATCTATTCGGGAACATGGCCAAAGTGAAATATTCTGGGTCTGTGACTCTGCTTGAAGGACCAAAATGTTAACTCCATTTAAGGCCACCATTTTGGCCATGTTCTAGAATACATAGGACAGATATACCTATTATAATTTTACTTGCTTTTTGCTGCTCTATATAGAGAAATGGCAACAAAATGACCGATTCGCAAATACGGTAACGATATAGATGAGGAAAGGATACCACTTTTCCACAAAAAAGCAAGTAAAAGTCGACAAAGTGGAAAAGTGATATCTTTCCCTCATCTATACCCAAGCTTCCACAGATCATAAGGTCACTCAGTATTTATATATTTTTATATAATATTATCTATTATTAACAATAACGATGTTTTTAACATTGTTGAAAATTCAGTGGGGAGATTTTGTGTTATAAAATTTCCTTTAATCTCAAAGGTAACGTTTTCTATTGGGATTCTTTTATCATCTCTTTGCTTTTTTCTGATATTTTCTTTACTTACTTCATTTGTTGTTGTTTTTTTAGGAAAAAATATCAAATTACGCGTTTATAGTGACATTAAAAAATTTTTCATGATTTTAATTTTTTTCTGCATCGTTTTCTAATTATTAAGTAGGTTTCACAGTGTCCGTCTGTCTGTCCGTCCCTTTCATATTTTCCTCATTTTTTTGACGTAAAAGGTTGAAACTCGGAACATGTCCTACTTCACTTCTTAGTTTGGTTTAGATCGCCCCTCTGGGTCCGAGTTAAGGGGAAGGGAGTTACAGGGGACCAAGTGATCTATGTGGTATTTAGTTATGTAAACGAGAACATGTTCTATTCGATATGCAAATTTCTCGAGATCTATATTACTGTGAAAATTGAGCCAAATTCTCCCAATAGGGACGGAGTTGTGGGGGGTGGCAGTCACTTGTTCTTTAGAACTATGTCAACATATGTCCTGTGATATATCATTCGATGGGAATGATAAGAAAGGATTGAAGATAGAGGTTTTTCATATTTTATAGATCTACGTTTGAGAAAATCAATCTTTTAATAAAAAAAAAATTGGGAGTTAAGAGCGCAGATAAAGTAGTGAAAATAGGTGAACTCGGGGCTTCCGCTGTTTTCCTATACCGTTCTCGGTGGGGGGGTAATTTCTTGTTAAATAGCGGAAGAATGGAGAAGTTACTGGTTTTACAATGTCCGTCCGTCTGTCTCTCTGTCCGTCCCCTTCATATATTCCACATTTTTGACGTAGAAACTTGAAGATCGGAACGTACCTTACCATAGGCATGTCCTACTTCAATATTTTGTTTGGTTTTGATTGGCCCACTGGGGTTGGATTATGGGGGTGGAAATTAGAGGAGACCAAGTGATCTACGTGGTATTTAATTATATAGAGGAGTGAAATTCGATTGCATATTGCAAGATCTACTTTAGTATGATGTTTGGGCCAAATTGTCCCATTGGAGTCGCAGTTGGGGGGGGGGGGGTAGCAGTCACTTGGTCTTTAGAACTAGGCTATTGCTTTTTTTAAATTCCTTTTTTGAATCTTATACTTCTAATTTGCATAAGTCAGTAGTACTTTTCAGCTTATGACAAATCTTTAATTTTTTTATGTTGAGTTTTTTTATATGTTGCAATTTATCATGGAATAAAATCTGGCCGCGAAATTAACATAAAAAGGAATTCAGGAGACTTTACTAACGTTACACTTGTTATTTCAGTTTATTTTGCATATTTAACTTTTCGTAATAGGTTTTAATGTTTAAGACGAGAAATCCGTACTCATTCTGTAGAATAAATCTGTAAAGAAAGAATGCTTTATACGATGTTAATGCTTTGAGTTTTATTCCGAATAAGTTCTGTTCCCTAAGGTTTTCTTTTCTAATTTTTCTCTCTGGGGAAAATGGCTCGAGAAAATTGTTCGTATGCGAATTTCCGACGATTGGGAATTAATTCCCTTCTCCTCCATTGTACTCACCTCACCCATCCAGCATATTCCCCATCTATTTCAATTTCGCCGGCGTCGGTGCTTCAGTCTGGTGAGGACATTAGAAAGCGCTTCAGGAATTAACGTTGCTCTTGTCACATGAAGGAATGCTTTGTAAGAGAAAAATCCCGCTCAAATTCATTATTCAACATGTGAAGGGAATTTTTTTTCCTTCCTCCTTTCTCATTTTACACTCTCTTCATATACCCTCCTCCCACTTCATTTTTATATTCCGCTTTCTTGCTATTAATACGTCAAGGGAAAGTATTTATGAAGCCCACCTTTCGTGATTTCACAAGAACTTAGGCCAACACGGCATTTAGAACTTGACAAGAACAATGGCGAAAGGAGGATTTGAGTAATAAAAAGGGATGAAGTTCGCCGTACGTTTTAAAAAATTCGTGTTGGATGTTGTTTAAACGTCATTTTTTATTCCTCTCTTACTACATCTTGAGTGTTTATTTTGAGGATTTAGAGAAGAACGGAGGAAGCAGACAGAGCTGTAACTACCTGTGTATGAAACCGTGTAACAGTATAGAGTAATGGAATCGGATGTCTTTAAACCCTTAAATCTTTACGACTTAGGCAGCCTTTGATGCTGATGCTCTTTATGTCGTTTTCTAATTACATTACACTGCCTTGGTAGCTTATTAACGTGCGCAGCCGATTAATAAAACCTTATCGCCTCGGCCTATCTAATAACTTGTTTTGCTAACCGAGAAATTTAATTAGTTCGTTCGCCCTTTTGCTTACCTCAGCCCTGTTAAAGAGGAATCATTTGGCGGCAGTTTGTGTTCACATGTGGATATGTGTGCGCCTGATTTTTAATAAAATTTTATGTACGTAGCTTTAATGTTGCGTAAACGTATGAAGGGTATCAGAGATTTAATCTACTCTCGATTATCTGTGTTAATGTTTCAAGCAAAAGGCGGGAATAAATGCCGAAACTAGTCGTCAAACATTTATTTACTTTTGCACAGTTGTATTGTAAGGCCTCTATAAATTATTTCACAACTGTTCGTTAGAATAATTACTGGATTTTTTTTCATTTAAGTTTGTGATGTCTGATGATGGTCTTTGAAACCTAAACGCATCGCAATATTAAATTTTCAGGAAGATCTTATTATAAAGTTGCTTTAATTAATAAAATTTCGTTATTAAAATTGGGCCCTGGAGAAATTTAGAAAATTGAGAAAGACAAATTCATTACCGTTTCTTTAGAGGATTTCATTTCATCGTCTAGACGGAATATCGATGGAAACTTGGCATTTTCTTGTTATGCTATTAATTAGATTTTGACGAAGATAAATAGATTAAAACTAATAGATAGAAGGGAAGACTCGTATCAAAATACGATGAAAAGACAAAAGAATAATTTAGCTCTTAACAGAGCATTTTAATTAAAATTAAAAATTAAGATAAAAGGTTGAGTTATGCAAGATGTTTCGTCGTGTTAAAAAAGGTTTCCGTATACGATGTCGGATCATCGTATTCTAACGATCCTTTAAAGACTGAAAATTGGGCTAAAACGTCATTTGACTTGCAGAATCCTGCTACGATTGAGACTGCACTGTTCTTCTTTTGTTGTCAGGCAGCTGCGATGACGGTATGTGTACTTTTCGTTCGTCGCATTTGAGTATTGAGTAGAAAATGACGGAATGTTTTGGTCAAAGAGATTATTGTGCCTGACCCTGGGTTTATAACTGGGGATAAGTACTGGTGAACGACTACGACTCTGAAACAAAGGCACAGTCACCTTGCTGGAAAACTCCACAGTCTCCACGAATTCATGTGAACGTCATAGTGACCCTTTACTTATTTACCAAGATGTGGACAGTCGATCAACAAGGAGTACTATCGAATCATGAGAACTATCAATCACTGCGTTATCATGGAAACCAGTTGGGGTAAAATATAGCCGGACCGCTATTAAATGAATTACTGTTAAATTGCTGGCTCTTAAAAGACCCTTTGTTTTACAATAAATGCAAAATTAATTTACCTCTGAAATATTTTCTTGTTTGACATGTCGCTTGAGCACCTAGTGACCAAAAGCTCACTTTAAACAGGAAATATGATTGAGGCTATAACGCATATAAAAAATGGAAGGTAGGAGGCAACACTTGTCCACAAAAGAGATAAGGCTGGACAAGTACGGACAAATGTTGCCTCCTACCTTCTATTTGTTATGCATCCACAACTCCCCAAGGTCAGTTTTTATTTTATTTTATCTACTAGGCTATAACGCCGCTGACTGGCTGATGAACTTAGCCAATGTCGTGACTACGTGATCTATTGCAGGAGGAGCGATTTTCGTGACTTGTCTGTTGGACTATATGCTCTTCCAAGTCTGGCAAAATGGCGACTGGTTGCTCCATCATGAAAATAACCACCTCGCCCATCGCAGCTCAATCCAGAAGAACTTTCTAACAAAACACAATATTCACCACATTACACAGATTCAACGGTTCCCTACTTTGCCTAGATGCAAGATGCCACTTAAAGGCATAAAGAAATGCGAAAGGTTTTATTATTGACTAAAATATTTTCCCTTTTATTATAACGAGGCAAAGAAGTAAAATATCTAATTATACAATAAAAAATGAATGTATTAAACTGAGATTAACCATTACTTTTTTTTGGATGTACCAGTTAGCAACTTCAATCAGACACTGATCCGTTCTCATCACAGTTATATTTTACAATAACATGTATCAATTGAAATCATTGAACAAATTAAGACCTTGATTAAATATTTTTGTAAATAATATTGAATCATAGATTTGTATTATTAACTAATAAATTCCGTGCGCCATTAAGAACAGGTCTGCTCTACTAGAATGCACAAGAATATATAGCCCATGGGAGAGATTATTGTAGCTTTGATGCTGGATTACGCGATTTATTTAATCCGAAAATTGAATATTCAATCAAATATATATTTTCTGCATGTTTACAAAAATGGCTTTGAGATATTTAATGAGAATGTTAGTTGTAAACCACTTTGTATGTATTTGTAAGCTCTATTGACAATCCATCCGTTCACCCGAGCCGTTGTGGCTGCAATTTGCGACATAGGAAAATAAATTTCCTGATGTTTTCCAGATTCACACAAAAGATCATTGAAGTCGCTTATCCTTAAGGCATAGCGAGGTTTTTCTTTGGCTCCCTTTTCCTTCTTTCTTTCTTTTTTCTCATTCTTTTCCACTCCTTTTGCTTTCGCTTTGGCATCGAGCCACTGCTTTTACTCAGCGTAGTTCGTGCGAGATTTCGGTCTCGTCAGTTCACGATAATTACATTCAATCGATTTCGTTGATGTTCGCCATTCTCTCTCTCTCTCCCTCTCTACTATGTGTGCGTGTGTACAACCGTGCTGCTGCTACGTTTGTTTCACTTGCTGAGAAAGTTGATGGAATAACGGTTGAACAGTGGCCAAATGATGTTGGAGAGGAGACTCCATCCAAATCCAACTGGCTTGTAAGGATCACAACAAATCGTACGAAAGCTATCAATATAGGGTCTTCCATTCCCTTCTTTTCTATTTTCCTCTTTTGTTTCCTCCTTTCTTTTTTTTTTTTGTTTTCTTATGATTGAATCTGTGTCACTGATCTTGTTCTCACTTGGAAATTGAATTTTTATAGGAATTGAAGGTGTACAGATTTGACTTTCAGGGGCAAAGTGAAAGGACGTTTATAAATTAGTTCGAAAGAATAAGTTAGTAATAGCTGCTACTTTAGTAACTTCTTTTTTAGAAATTTTGTTTTATTTTCTGCTAATAAATTTACTAATTTTATGCACTTTTTGTCAAAAAACAATCAAAATCATACAGGGTGTGGTACAAATGTTGCTGAATATAAATTGCTTGCAGCCTTCACCTCTAACAATAAAGAATTGACTGACTCATACTGACTCATTGTTATTTTGATTAGATTTCTTACACTTCTCTCATAACAGAAGATCAGTCTGCCTTTATAATAGAGTTTATATTTTTGCATATGAAATTTACACAGCTCTCTCTAGTGAGTATATAAGGAAGAAAATCGAAAAATATGTATAACAGTTTCTATCGCCACTTTAGCATCGATCTTTTGAGGTTAGGTTTATCATATGTAGAAAACTATTGATCGGCACATGCTCATTTTGAATAATCAAGAAAGACCATATTTGAATAGAGATTCCTTAATGTTGCACCTAAAGGGGGTAGTTCTATTGCAGTACATCCAACCCCAGATTCCAATTAGTTTCGCTTTTTATTCCCGGCTCTTTATAAAATCTTTAGAGGATACCTTCGTTATGAATCCAAAAGGAAGAGGAATTTTAAGAATATAGTTTCCTAAGCATTGTTGAGTCACAGGGTCACCATGCTCTTTACCTGTCTTATGATCCCAACAATTCATGGTTAAGAATTAAATCAGTGTTATTTATACCTGGTAGATGTCCCTACGGAAGAATTAATGGATAAATTAATGTTATTTATATACGAGGGTTGGGGCAAAAGTCATGGCAACTATTTTTTTTCTTGAAGATACCAGTCCGGTTGGAAAACGTGACATATACAGACGAAAGGACAAGGTGTTACCTACATGTGTGGACAATGAATAGCACTGAAATATCGTAACACACTAATTGATTACGATAGTATACAGGGCAATATGGCCTTCACGGTTGCTCATCACTGGTTGACACACGTCCTTGCTGAAACTTTCCTACCCACCTTGCTACTGTACGGTATGGTAGGGCATTATTTCTAAGGGCTTCCACTAATTCACTGTGACATTCCATCGCATTTCTCCCTCGGAGAACGGCTATTTTGATGTAAGCGCGCTGCTCAACACGGTTACTTCCATCTCGCACGACACTCACCAACTGACTGATTTCACAGCCTTCGCTGCGCTACTACTAGCTATCACAGAGCCATCTGTTGTTCTGCATAGCTTCACACGACACACATACGTTTGTGATCCGTTCACATATCTACAAGAAAAAAAATAGTTGCCATGACTTATGCCCCAACCATCGTACATACCGGAAGTTTTATTGATGAGGTTTAAAGATTTTACTCCTTACGGTATTTCATTTTAGTATGAATTAGTGGAAAGAGTTTTTAGGATGTCTGAAGAAGGAAAGTTAAAAATTCATAGAGTAAGAAAGGGCAAATTCTCAAAGCCATTTAATTTTTCATAGCTAACAAAAATCAGAATGAATTTTTTTTCTAAATGAAAGTGCATTAAATTTATATAAAGACATTTTCTCTTGTGTAACTCTATGTTGTAAGTTATACAAGTCATCTGATTAAAAAAAACTTTTGTAAATCTTAATGAAAATGTTATATTGCAAGTTTTCGTAGTTCTGACGACTCAACGCGTTTACAGATGGATTCTCAAAGTTGTAAAACGTAGTTGTAAAATTAACAACAAAGTAGTAGAAGAGCAAATTGTCGAAGAATGAAGTTTTGTTAAACTATTCGAGAAGCTTAAGCATTATATATCAAAACGGATATTGTACGCAAAACAAAATCTTTAGTCTTTCCTCGGCAAAGTGAACATTAGTGTTTTTGTCCGAAAGCCTGCTGTCCTTTTTTGAGCAATTACCTGGATTAGAGCAATAAATAGCAGGTATACGCATCCAACATTTTTGGGGATACTTCCAATGTAAGGCAATATTCTAAATATTTGAGTTTAGCTATAAAAATACAAAAAATAAAATTTACGATTTTAAAATGCATCAATATATAATTATTAAATTAATTGTATATAATTACTTTTTAAATTTATTCATAAATAGCGTTTAATACGAAATTTTGTATATTTGTAAATTTTTTGTAAAAGAGCGCAGATAGACCATTCTTGCAAATATACGAAGTAAAGCTTACTTCACAGACTTCAGGATTAGCTGTTTGTTCTCAGTTGTCATGACGAGAATTTTGAAGCCAGATGCTGCTGCTTCTTCATTTTTAGGAAATACAAAAGTATAAAGTCGATCTTAATGGACTGCGCATTTTAACATAGGTATACTCTTCATCTAAAGCTTTAAAGGAAAACACAAGTTAATTTAAGTCGACGCATTAATAGCAACGTGGCATGTTTTTAATTCCAATCCTACATGTGTGAAAAATCGAAAATTTTGAACGCAATTTTCAATAGCAGGGCGGCCGTCTTGGTGACGTCAACGGAGTCATAGTTTTGCTTCATAGTGTAAATTATCACCAATACATAAAATATTAATCTCAGTCGACGGGGATACGAGTTTTTCGGAATTTAATGAATTTTGAGTACGATTTTTTTTATATATATATATATTCAACTTTCTTTTTTTTTAATATATATTCAACTTTATAAATTTGAGTTCGAGTAGAAGAATATGATTTCAAAAATGAAAAACAATATTTTTAAAGTGTTTGCTGAAGAAAAAATGGTTGCAGATACTTGAAAGGATCAGTTCCTCTTATTGAATATTTATAATGAATATCTATTAAAATGTGCAGTATGAATGGAGTATAAATTATGCAAGCACCGTAAAAACTCGAAATGTGTATTATATTTTAATGTAGAAAAAGGCTTGTTTTTGAGAAGAATTCTAAAATACTCTTGTCTATTAATAAATTACTAAACTTGTGGCGGAGATTACGAATCGTCGGGAGACCTCAATAAATGGAAGGGAAAAATTTCCGTGAATAAACAATGACGGAAAAGATTACCGAAGGCGCACGCATGAAGGGAAAAAATGACACAAGAATACGGTCGAAGGAGGCTGAGTTTTCGGTGTATCATGGAAACAAAAAAAATGAAAAACACGAAATGTCAAGCGAAGAAAACATGGCTGGAAACAAAAGCAACGCTATCGTTTTACGCCCATCAATATTTGTTTGCCTTACCTATCAGGAAGGGATAGGGAAATGACTGACTAGCGCTATTATTTTTTCCATTCATCAAAACTTGTCAGGTTCAATACGCAGAGCGTTTTCCAATGACAAGGAAGGGATTGCTGTCTTTTATTTCCTCTTTTAGATGTGGTTTCAGGAAAGCAGGCGTAGCGTGTAAATTGCGACTGCAGCTATGGCTACGGATTTTGAATTCTACGAAAGGTAATGTTCTATTCTCAATAACGGATAGCGAATGTATTGAGGATTTTATGGAGATTATAATGTAAAATTATAAAAAAGTAAGTTTTGTTTATGTATTTTTTCCTCGACTGCATGACGAAATTTCTCTATGAGCAAATAGGGTTCACCAATTTTCAAGGTTCACTTCTCAATGAGATGAATAAGTTTTATAAATTCTGATGAACCATCTTTGATCAGTATAATTTATAGTCTTTGTATTGCGAGTGGATATAAAAGATAATGGGGGACTTGCAATACATTTTTAAATTCACCATTTTTGAGTTATACAAAATTTTTAATCGATGGAAGAGACGAATCATTCCTCGCCTTGGAGAAAACGCGCGCGTGCACTTTGTTTCAGCTCTGCACGTGCTCTGTCGTTTGTCATTCAAAAAGAAATTCTTTATTGCTAGCTTATCATTTAGCACGAAAACTTGAAAACGAATTCACTTTTTGAAATTCTGTTTTCACCAATCATTAAATATGGGACAGAGCACGGAAGAGTTTGAAGAGAGATTAGTACCGAAAGTAGCACGTGCTCAAAAGGTACCATTATGAAACCCCACTAGAAATTTTCAATGTTAAGACGTGATAAGTAATAAATCAAACAACTCGTAACGACGAGCCAGGAACGGATATAATGTTAGTAAGTACTGCTTTCCCAATTGACAATTATAGTTCGAAGATGATCTAAACCAGTGGTTCCCAACCTTTTTCGAATCGCGACCCCCCTTTTCTAAAAGTTAAGTAATTCGCGACCCCGTTTTAACAGGGTGATATATGGCGAAAGAAAAAAACATCTCAAATTTTCTTAACTCGACGACCCCCAGAAAAGGTTTTACGACCCCCAGTTTCAGAACCAGGAGTCTAAATGCTTTAACGATAAGTTTTCTAAAGGTACCATAGGAAATTTCATTGCTAATGTGGTAACGACTTGTCTTGAAATGAGCACGACGAGTAATTAATGATGGTCGAAATTTGTTTAGTGGTACATGCTCTATTATGGTTCCATTGAAAACTTTCAATGCTAAGATATAGCATGTAATGCCTCTAAACAACTCGTATGAAGTTGTTCGGCCTATTGTTATCCATAGCTTCTACCCTTCAAGAACAAATTTTTATTACGCATAATGTTATCAATAACTAATTAATAATAAACTGCAACTCCACAAAATTATTTTCTTCATATGCATGAACATTACTGTAGCCAAACTATTTCCTTCAGATCTATAAATGTTTTTAGCTACAAAAGGTATCTTTTCAGAATATTCTATTTGCTTTTAGAGAATTATCCTTTTTTGCTTTGATAAAGGAAGGCTCTATCCGAAACGTCAGCTTTTTATTTGATTTTATAGTCTTATTTTGATTTTACTTATTTTTATTATTATTTTGTTATTTGTTAATTATTATTTTATTTTTCATTTTTATTTATTAACGATTATCTATTGTATTCCAGGGTTTTTGTGTCTCGTCCTTTCTTCTTATAAATATCCGTTCAATTTTATTGGAAGAAATGGAGCCAGACACTGTGGACACGGAACGACAAGAATAGCAAGAAACCACTAATCCACATCAAACTTTTATTCGAAC